>JAOXJP010000003.1:629936-664328 GCA_025762735.1 Platanus orientalis
ATGTAAAGGCATCCCCTCCCCTTGATTAATACAGTGAATAATTATTAAAATATTGTTGAATTGGGTGTTCCCAAGGTAGGCCGTGGGCCCGGTTTAACTCTCATTCTCCAAGAGTTGATGCCACTCATGGCTCCCTTCTCTCATCTTCTTCCATAGTTGTAGGTGTAAGCTTCTTCTCTCCTTTAAAGTATATATTTATTCTTTCTTTTTCTCTCTGTTAGTCTCTTCTTAATTTTCTTTTTCTTTCTATACTACTTTCTTATTCTTCTTTCTATCATTATTCTTCTTCTTTCTATTTCATATTTCATGTGCAAGTGTTGAAAACCTCCTTTAAAGCACCTTCAAGTTTTTGAAATTTTGTGATTTAACGCGTCAAATCTTGTTGGAATTTTAACTGTAGAACCCTTGAATACGTCAGAAACTATCATAAAAATTTCGGAATTTTTGGACTTGTCAGAGGGGCATTTTAATAATTTTCTTATTTTCAGTCTAAAATTACAGAAATACCCTTTGGGGCTCTTTTCTTCTATTTTCTGTTCAAACTCCTCATCTTCTTTTCGTGATTTTATTTTCTTATTCCTAAATTTTTGTGACTACTTGTTTGTTTCTAAACTCTATTCTTGATTTATTTGCTTATGTACTTTAATTTGAAATTTATTTGAGGGCCTTGGAAATATCAAATATCCCTCATCACTTTTGGTATCTTCCCTTGTGTCCTGCATCACAAGTTTTCTCCAACCAGTGAAATGTTGATACAATCATACAATCAGGCTAGTCTGTAGCTTGACGGGCCTCCAATCCTTCGCAAATCTATATCCAAGGCAAGAAGCCATCATTGGAACCCATGTATAAGGCCCACTCCATCAGGCTCATTTGGTGAAAGAGCTATTGATGACCCCTCTTTTGGGATCCCTGTAGATTTCCAAGCATATTCATTAAGAAATTTTTATGTTTTTTTTGTAATCTTATTTTTGATTACTTGTTGTGCAAGCTAGGGTTTCTTTTTCTAAAAGGAACCTAGCTATCTTAACAAAAGGCTATGTGCTCTCTCTTCCAAATTAATGTAAGTTTGGAGAAACTCTTTGCCACTAGTTTCCCCCGTAGAAGTGTTGAATCATCTCTTTGATGGTGGGACTCTATCAGCCATCTTCATTTGGGGTGGGGCCCCATCCAAAGATTGTGTGATCTTTCATTTTTTTTCTCTCTTTCTTCTTTCTTCTCTGCTCCTATTTCTGCAAAAAACCTCCATTAAAGCTCATTGAATTACAGTATCACATCCTTGGGCCATACTGCATCACCCTGCTTTTAGGAAATGACATCAATGCTAGGAAGCTGTTGCCTATGTGCTTATGGCATGGTGCAGGAAAGCCTAGGGGGCTGTTGATTTCTGTGGATGTAGCTCAAAATCAACCTAAAACAACACTTTAGTACAAGGTAATCTCAAAAACAAGGTTCTCAAAATCTGGACAGCAGATAGGAAATGACCAAAATACCCCTGCATAATAATCAGAATTGGACGAAATTTGGCAGGTCAATAGAGGATTTATAGATGAACACACACAAAATTTCAGATCAATCCGAGTTCTAAAAGTATATAAAAGATATGAATGAACAGGCTGTTCCAGAAATACAGCAGTGAGACTTAGGGAGATTAGGGTTAGGGTTGCCAGAAACTTCACAAAGAAAGAGGGGAATTAAGAGGAGTTCAGGGATTTAACCTATGGGGGTAGAGAACCCTTTAAAGAAAAGTAAAAAAAGGCTTACTCTAGGGCGGGGGAATTTGAGCAGACAATCAGCTTAGGAATTGCTTGTATAATCGCAGCCTTAGGTGCTCAGAAAAGAACCTGATTCATTTTGACTAATCTCCAGCAGACCCTCTTCAAATCAGTCTACAAGTAAATGGCTTCAATCCCCTTGGAATAATCCACGAAGTGGTAGGATTACCAGAACTGGTTCTGTCTAGCAGTTGTAGAGAGAACTGCAATCAGATAGGGTTCTGCAGCTGCTTGAATCTTGAAGGATCAGGAGATTGAAATAAAAATAGTAGCAGAGAGAAACCAGCAACAGAAAGAGAATAAGGAGAGAATGATGAAGAAGAAGAAGAACCTTTGAGTTGAAGGGAAACCAATCAGCAACAACCAATTAGAGTTTCTAGTGGCACCAACCCCTAGAAAATTCACAGCAACAATTGTGAGAAGAGGGATAAAACCCAAAATTTTATTTCTTCAATCCATAGTCATCTCTTACAAGTCGCGTAACCTTCTTAAATAGACTTTAAAACATAAAATTTTAGAAACTCCTAAAATAGAAGCTACTCACTCCTAAAACTTCTAAAAACTACCTTAGGAAACTTTTAAAAACTAAAGACTTACTAAATATGCAAATACTATCCTAAATAGCAACTAAATCAATAACTAGAAGGGAGATTTCCTTAGCTGTCGACCAGCTCTATTATAGGTCCCACGTATTGACTTGTTGATCAAACTAAAAGACAATAGAGGTGCTGTCGACCAGCACTCTATCCCCCCCAAAATACCCTTGGCTGAAAAGCTTTATTACATAAATAAAAAGTCCTCAACTACCCATGGCCTTTGGGCCTTATTACAAATAAACCCCATATCCCAAAAGTGTAAAATACCCCAACTTGCCTAGGCATTTTGAACCTAGCCCTTTTGTGAGGTGGGACATATAGAAGTCTCTTTACATTGGCTGCATCATTACAATTAAAGAACGATTGACTTGTCTTAAAATCCAATATTTAATGTGCACCAATACATCTAGATTACTTGCCATCATAGAAGTGATAGCTTGTGAGGTCATAATCTTTATTCGATAAAGCCATTACTGGCTAAAAGATTTATGTATCTTGAGGTTATTTGGAAATGGAACTTCTCTAGTTTCCTAGTGTTACACTCCTGGATGTTCAGTAAAACGAAATAAATGTTCTTTCCAGGATTTGGTGTCCTGGACAGGACATTTGCTCCCTCAGTAAAAAAATTACTATTACTATTTTGTCAATAGGTAAAAAGGTTTTTTTATTTTTAATTTTGTCTCAGTACTAAGGTTATGTTGTAGCTTCACTGACACTGGGGCTTTTTGCTGTTTTTGTTTTAATAAAATTATCTTACTTAAAAAAAAAAAAAAAAAAGCTTCACTGACATTGGACTGGGTTTTATAGTGCTATACTTCTAATACTTATCTGACAAATACCACTGAGTGGCCAATGATAGTGAATGAGGTCACTGATACTCCACCTGATGTACAGTATGGGGTTCTTGAAAGGGTTGACAGTTTTAATTTGAACTGTTATTTCTTCCCTTCATTATTTGGTGTTCTTTATCTGTGCCAAAGTTTGAAGTTGAGCCTCTTTAAATTTTATGTGCAACATCTTTTTTGGTATATTTTAAACATTAAGCTAGTTTGTGCTAGATATTAATTACCTACAGGTTACATTACTAGGAATAATGCAGCTCCTCAATTAAAACTTGAGTTCTTATATGTAATATTTTTATGGCATACTAGTGGTGACATACATTGGATACAACTTCTTGGACAACATTGGCATAGCTGATTCAAAAGGAATACCATTTTGGGTGCCTACTAGTTCTATTGCCGACTTTTGATTCTTATATTCTTCTTCTTTATATGTACTTCAATTTCAATTAAAATTTTCCTTCAATATGAATGTACAAATACTGGTACCTCTGTACTTGGTAACATAGCTTGAACTTGAAGCAGAGAGTAATCTCAGCGAAAGTTATAGTCACGATCAAGAGTTAAAAGTTGAATATTTTCTCATTATTGTGTGCATATTTTATTTTACTGCAAAATGCTTGTGCTGGTATCTACCTGTGTAAACATCCATTCCCTGCTCTTCCCTTGAACGCTTCCTTATTTATAGCAGTGTTTGGATGTGATAATATTGACTTTTCCCTAATGTGGACTATCATTTGCACCAGCCCAGCAGTAGTTGCAAGGTGCGTGGCACTTCTGAAGCGGTATCTTCTGCGGTAAGTTCTGCTGGCAGCAATTGGTTTTTGTTTCTTATTATTTTGATGTATTTAGAAACAAGCAAGGGTCCAATCAACAACTTGATGCATAGATCATCATTGCTGTCCCAATGGTATCCATACCCATGTATTTGGCTTTCAATTGGTGCTCCATAGGCTAGAGAGAGCAGTGATCCAATGGTTCCAACTGTTTAGCCTACTGTCTGCTTTTGGATGTTAGAGAATAAATATGGGCATGGTCACAAAACAGTCCTTCTATCGTATAGTTCTTCTGGTTATTCATCAGTATATATATATATATATATATATATATATATATTGAGAATTTCCTACTTTACTATATGTGTGGCAGCACAGATATAGAAAGTTGGGACTACCGTATGATGATCCCACATATGGCACCTGTTGGGCCATCAGTCAACCTGCACAATCAGAAAGGGAAGGACCAGTGGTCTTGAAATGTGTTTTGCATTACCAGGAATCATAGACATACAATGGGCCATCGGTCAAGTAGTGAGACGATTCTAACCAATGATCTATTCTTTTGGACATCCAGAAAAAGAAGTTGTGCAGGTCCAGAAGTAACATAAGATTATGAAATATGGATTAGATATTAGGCTTATCTGACAGGGTCCACCTTTGACCAAGAAGATCTCCTTTGTGGGCTTACCAGAACGCATTGATTGGGTTTCCACTCAACTGGATGTCAGCTCAACTGACAAGCCTTATCCCAAGTACTTGTGGTCGGGTACACGAATCCTGTTCTGCCATTCCACTCTATCAGATGTGTGGCACTTAAATATCATAGACACAGGAATGAAGTTCTCTTTCCATGCTGACTTAAATAGAACATGACTATTGAATTTTGTTGTAGAATCTCATAACAGGCCCCTTTTCCTTTTTTCTTGCTGCAGATATGTACCCAGTGAGCAGACTCTACATCAGATTGATCTGTTTTGTGTGAATTCAATCTTCGAGTGTGTTTCTAATGCAAACCGAAAAGTATCACCATGGTCAAAATCATTAACCCAAAATTCTGGAGCATCAATCACTGGGAATGCTTTTCCTTCTTTGCCAGCATCTAGTTTTGCAACTGGTGCACTTGTGAAGTCTTTAAATTTTGTTCGTTCCCTTGTGGCTCGACATATTCCAAAGCGGTCATTCCAACCAGCAGCTTTTGCTGGGGCCTCCACTGCATCGCAACGGTCACTCCCAACATTGTCTTCTTTGTGGAGTAGATCCTTCAATTCCCAATTAAGTCCAGTGACTGTCAACAACAGGGAATCTCCTGAGAGAAAAGAGGAATCCAGTTTATCAAATTTTGAAAGTGTTGATGGTAGGGATGATATTGAGTATATTTCTATTGATGTACTTAAATGGCGGTGGCATGGAGAACAGCAATCATCATTAGTTATGTCTGAACGGTATTTAATACTGCACATTGCATTTGTTTTTGCTTGTAATAGTTTTGAAGGTTGATTTGGCTAGTAAAGTGTTTCCATTCTTTTTAACTCAGTGATAGTGTTACAAGGCCCCAAGATGTCAGTACATGTAATTTCCTGGAAGTAGGTGCTGCAGCCTTACTTGTTGGAGAAATTGAGGCTAAGATGAAGGGAAAACCTCAGAAACCGGGCACTCAAATTATTTCTGATCTTGATCACGTGTTGCAGCCTTCGACTGTCACGACTGCCACTAATTTCGCTTCAGCTCGTTCTCACTTGAGAGCAATCACTGCATCTAAACGCTCGAAACCAGGCCCTCATCAAATTTGGCATGTTCTTCCTACTCCCTATTATTTGGTGCTCTTATTTGATTTCATCTCGATCTTATTGTTTTATTTGTATGCATGTCTAACATCTGCCTGAACTTTACTTATCTCGAGTGAAAAGTGAAAATTTTATTTTCTTGAAATATACAATTATTGCCGGATTGGGGTTGATTTTTTTTAGCTTATTGGCATAATTAGAGTTATAGCTTCATCACTTTTTGTGCTATTGGTGGTACTATTTTTAATTACTCTTTATATCACTTGAATGCCTTCCATCATTTGAAGATATATATATACATGTTGCAGTTGGACACCCCATAGCATACACTTTTTATGGATAAATCATATGTTATCAAATATATTGTTGGTTCAGCTATTATTTGTCATATTGCTTGTACAGTTTTGATTTATACAAGCTTATCTAAATACTTTGTTCATATTGTTTACCGAGATGAACTAAAATTATTTTGAATCAACATATTTTGAGTTTCTCTGAATCATTGCGTTTGATGCTTCATCCATCTCCAACCAACACTGACACACGCATGACATGTCTGTGTCTTAAGTTATTTAACTTGAAAATCTGTTTAGTGCCTCAAAAAGTTTTCATGGAACTGTGCCTTATTTTCAAGTTAATCTTATCTTTTTTCCAGGGAAGATTCACCAATGTGTACATTTCGTCCACGCTCTCGGCGTCTTTTCCAGTATCGACACTACAGGTATTATGAGATCTATCCCTTCAATTATGATCCAGAGCCTTCTTTAGTGTGCTGTGTACTTTAGTGATTGCTCAAATAATTAGGTTCATTTATGTCCCCCCAACAGGGAAGTGCAATGCCTTGACAGACATTAATAATTACCATGGTATATCAGCAATCTTTCCAACTTCATTTCAAGCAAACAGATCATTCTTTTTTCTTCGTATGAAACATAACAAAAGCTGTACTTGGCCCTCTGGTTGAGATGATCCAGTACTGTAAACAGAAATATAAAATCATTAAGTTATCAACTTATTGTTCAACCTTGTCTTTCCTTCTGTGCAACTACATCAGATGTTCTCTGTGTAAGTTGGTATGATCTATTTATGTTTTGGAATTGCAAGTTAGACCTCCCATTATCAATTTTGTTAGTGTTTCCCCATCGCTCTATTTGATTAGATCGACCCCATTTCAGTTAACAGCTTCCAGTGATGGTTTTCTGAGTTTTGGCTTTTAATGTCTAAGCTCACTCTTATAAGTTGGAGCAATTGTGTGATTGTGTCCACTTCTTATCATTCACTAGACATTATGGTTAGAGAGAATAATGAAGGCATGTTGATCATTTAATTTAGTGTAGGGGCACTGGTTGTTGTCAGCTTCTAATTCTTGAAGATAATATTTCAAAAATTCGTTTGCATTATTAAGCTCTCTCCCTCTTTTTCTAACCAAACTTTTTGATGTGCACCAGTGAACAGCAACCTTTGCGATTGAACTCTGCTGAAGTAAATGAGGTTATAGCTGCAGTGTGCTCAGAGACATCTCAACCAAACACAAATCTTATGACAGTTTCATCCAGATTAAGTCATAATAGTGGAAATCCCTCGATGGATGTTGCAGTTAGCGTCCTTATTAAACTTGTTATTGATATGTATGTCCTCTAGATGCATTTGCTTGCTCGAATTTTGTCTTCCCATTTTTGAATGAGACAAGACATTTCTATTTTATGTGTGTGTGTGTGGGTGGGTGGGTGCGTGCGTGCTTGGATCAATGCTCAGACCTGAAAAGCTTTTTGGTTTGTTGTTATCTCCAGGATGCTTGATATTGGATGACTTGCTAGTCTACAAACTATTTTCTGTTTAACTTCTCACCAACTACTGAAGGAATTTATTCATGCCTTAACTGTGGCCTGGGCTGTCAATGAACCAAACTAGCTTGGCTCGGCTCGTCATGAGCTGAGCCTGAGCCTCCAATTGAGCTTGTTTAGCTAAGTGAGCTTGTGCCAAGCTGCACTAAGCTCAGCTTGGTAAAAGCTTGGCTTGTTATGGGTCTTATATATGTATATAATATATATAGATATAGCTTAATATATTATGTTTAAACATTAAATATGTTTATACGTAATACAAGACATAGTACTTAATGTATTTATTTTTGTAACTGTCATGTCATGTATTGGCATCATATCACTCGTTCAATTGTACTTCATAAAAAAAGAATTAATTTGACCTATAATAAATAAATATTAGAGAAATATATTTGTATTTGTAAAATTGCTTTTGTTAAAGTGTTGATCATATCAGTCAAATCAAACAGTCATTTTATTCATATTTAAGTTTGAGTTGGTGTTTTAACAAGAAAAAAAAAGAAGTTCTGTGAGCCAAGCTGAGCCAGATCCTTGCGACAAGCCTGAGCTGAGCTGAGCAAAGCTCGGCTCATTGGCAGCCCTAACTATGGGGTGTCAGTTACATATCTTTACCAATACTGTAAGGGGTGTGGGTGAAAAGTTTCGAGTATTAAAATATTTTCTTTTGTTTCAGAAACATTTAAGCTTGACTGCATTTCAGCATGTAACCATGCAGTTCAACCATATGTGCAGTGACTGCATTTCAGCATGTAACCATGCAGTTCAGCCAGCTTGGCCCCCTGAACTGATGTTCAGGCATGATAGGATAGATCATGAAAGCAAAAGAAAATTTGCATCAACTATTGCAAAATTGAAGTTGATGGTGTTTGAGTGTGTAGTATGTTTTACATCGAATGACCTGGATGAGAGATTTTTCAAATATAGTAATAGAATTTAGCTGGGTGAGAGACATTGCTTTTTTGTAAAATGCTTTCCCATATAGGATTTTTTTATTCTGATGATAAAATGTAGATAGACCTTCCAATTTTTTGCATTGTTTTTTCATTGCTTTATGTTTCTCCTTTCTTTTTTCTTCTTTCTTTATGGATTTTCAATGTTAAGGGTGAAAGATTGAAAACCTGAATTTTTCTATTGTAGGTATGTGTTGGATTCTCACACCGCAGCTCCTCTCACTCTTTCTATGCTAGAGGTGATGCATCAATTGCATTTTGATTTCTTATGCTGACACATGTGTTCTATTCTCAATTTTGTGTGATAATCTTCCAGGAAATGCTTAGTTCTCCAAGATTGGCTTCTAGAGTTTGTGCATTTGATTTAATTCTAAACCTTGGGGTTCATGCTCATCTACTGGAGCCTATGTTACCTGATGATCCCTCCACGATTGAAGAAGAGTGCTCTCAAGAAGCTTATTTTAACAATGAAGGACAGCTTGCTACTCAAGTAAAGAGAAACACAGATTCTTCCAAGCAGAATGGAATGCCCTCCGCTATTGATAAATTTGAGTCTTGGCTTCTGAGCATTCTGTATGAGGTTCTTCTTCTACTGGTTCAGGTATACCTTGATTTATCATATATATACATATAGAATTGACAACCCTATATGAACATGAAATCTCTGGAGACATGTACCCTCGGGGTAAGAGATGCTTGTAAACATACTGTTTCATATTTCTTTGATGATTTGATTGAACATACAAGCTTACAGTTTGAAAATATAAATTACTCTTAGATGATATTCCAATCTCTCTCTCTCTCTCTCTCTCTCTTTCTTGCAACAAGACTTCTTGTAAATGGTAACTAATTGAGGTACAACACAAATTTAAAAGCCTCTGTGTTTCACTTATGAGATGTCTTGAGTGTCTTGTGTAAACTAGCCAACATTATTAATGTGTATGGGTACCTTTATCTTTGTTATACACAAGGGGGAAGGTGCTTTCTGTGCACTTGGTGGATAAACGTGGACATGAATTTATCTTCACAAAAAAAAAAAAAAAAAAAAAAAAAAAAACAGAAACATAAACATGAATACTGGTATTTAATTCATATGAAAATATTGAAATATATAGAGCAAGGGTGATTGGCTAACTTATACATGATTACATCGCACTTTTATAACAAATTGTTAATTGTAAAGTTATGTTGTAATGTTAATTTCAATATTATTATTTAGAACTGAAATTGGCAAAACCTGAAGGACCTTTCTCATGGATTAATTTTCACTGAAACTGATTCAAAATTTTGGATTGTAACTTGTCATTTGTGGAAAAATTTTATCTGATTTTTTTTTTTTCTACAATCACAAGGAGCTTGTTTTAAAAAAAGGGAAATTATAGGAGGAAATGTGATTATCTGGGTTTAACTTTATAGTTCACCTCTATTCGGCTGCTGATTGACACATGCCATCAAATTCTTAAAGGTTTAACTACTTCTATTAATTAGTATAGGGGATTTATGGATAAGAGAGTGTGTGCTGGCTTCATTTTTTAGTGGCACAGCTTAACCCTGTTTGCCTTTACATAATAGTTTAGATTATTCAGGGAATGGATGCTAGAGTACTGACTGGAGTCAAGCTGTTGGTAATATTGTTGCACATCATAGATGTAGTATTCATGTATATGGGACATGATTGTAATTACATTTATGTGGAGGGGGGGTTGGCTACTTCTTTTTTTGTATTTGTTTTACTCTTGTATGGTATACCATTCATATATGGTACATCACACATGTAAAGGATATATAGAATTGGTAGTAGAGAAATGGTTGATGCAGGGTACAAGGGGAAGATACCAAAAATTGATGTAGAATAATTACCAAGGCCTCAAATAATTTAAAATAAAGTATATGAAAGCAAAATAAATTAAGAATTGAGTTTAAATTCACAAATAGCCAATAAATCAGAGCATAGAATTTAAAAAAAGAGGTTAGGATGAGAAAGAACAGAAAAAAAATGAGAAAATAGAAGAAAAGAGCCCAAAAGGGTAATTTTGGACTGAAAATCTGAAAATTACCAAAATGCCCCTTTTGAGGTATTAGAAAATTCTGAAATTTTTATGGCAGTTCTGATGTGTTCAAGGGTTCTATAGTTAAAATTTCATTAAATTTTGACTAGAATTGATGGGTTAAATCATGAAATTTTAGAAATTTGAAGGTGCTTTAATGAAGGTTTTTAGCACTTGCACATGAAATATGAAAAAGGAAGAAGAAGAATTATGATAAAAAGAAAAATAAGAGAGTAATATAAAAAGAAAGAGAAAGTTAAGAAGAGACTAAGAGAGAAAAAAAGAATAGAGATATACATTGAAGTAGAGAGGGAGCCTGTGGTTGCACCTATAGGAGAACAAGGAAGAGGGGAGCCATGAGTGACATCAACCCTTGGAGGAGAGATAAACCAGGCCTGTGGCTTACTTTGGGCACACCTAATTCAACAAAACTTTAATAATTCTTCACCATAAAATTATGGGAGGGGGTACCTTTAAATAGGATTACAACCTAAAGAATTTAGAACTTTCTAAATAAAGAAACATTCTAAAATACATTTAGCTTGCTGCCTAAACTTTCTAAAATTTAAAACTTCATAAAACACACTTTCTAAAATCCTAAACTTGATTAATATATTAATAACTTGTTGCACAAGTTTTCCTAATTCCTAGACTTTCCAAAACATAAAATTTCCTAAAGTCTAAACTACTAAAACTTAGTACTTTATAAAAAAACACTATTCCCATTTTTCATGATACCCCATTAGTAATTTTGTCATAACTTTTCCAAATCACCTTGGAATTACGCAACCTTGGTCTTGTTATAAAGGTAACTGAATAACCTATCTAACGACACCAAAATCAAGCCAAAAGGGAAAGTTTTGACCTTTGAAAAAGTCAGATAAAAATTTAAAACGGGATTGCTCTCTAAAAAAAATCCCAACAAAACTTTGGCACTATTGGCCTTATTACATGGACACATAAAATAAATTCTCCCCTATAAGATCCTAATAACTCCACATAACATGTACACTTGAATCTAGCCCTCTTATGTGGGGGCACATACATAAGTTGCATAATGTTGGCCGCATCAATGGGTAACTCTCTTCTATGTTTTCCCAATCCTTCTCTTTTCTTTCCTCCTCTTCTTCTTCTTCCTTCATCAAACCCTAAATTCTAGATTTGCACAACCTAAACACAAAACCTAAACCCCTGGTATTAGAGCCAGGGGAACCCTTCTAGACATAACAGCAGTAGCTTGGAGACAGCTGACATCAGCAGTCCATAAGGACAGTCATTATGGTCATGTAAGTGAAACCTTTTTAATTTTTTTATTTATCATACATGAAGTTAGATGTATTTTGGTTCAAGTTTCATGATTAACTGATGCCTGAATATTTTTAGACGAAGTTATTTGGAAATTCAACTGAAACTCCAGATCTGAGAGAAGTCCTCCATACAATCAGTTGAGGGTTTTGCAATCTAATGGGACTGTCAATTTTAGTCCCCGCAATTCTAGGAACCTGTAGAAACAGGTTTCATAAGGATCTGTGAAGATTTGAGCAAAAGGTGACTGTTTTCCAGCAGTAGGGTTGCTGCCCCCATAGTATATTCTAGAAATCTTTACTATTTTGTGGTTGGATTTTTTGCACAGAACTTGATTTTCATGCTCAGAAATAGTTAATGTTGTATTCTGTGCTCAATTAGTGTTATTCTCTATTACATGTAAGCTGTTTGGAGGCCTGTTGTTGTTTTCTCTCAACGAGTTTCCTTGCCTAGCACAGAGCATCGAGCCTTTGTGTATTATTATTTTTTTGTAAAAGCTCTATCACAGCCTGCTGTTTGGAATACTTCTTCACTGCTGGTATGATTTTGATTCTGTGGTGACCAGAAGTCCTCAGTCATACACGGCTGTATGACTATTAAAGTGCTGCATTCCAACAGATTTCGTTCATTGGATTGCGTATGATTGGACTGTGCAGTCCAGGTTGATGTAGGATGCTAAGCAATTGGGTCTACAAGAAGGGTAAGGGATGATGGAATTCAAGAAGGAGAAAGAGTAGGGACTCATTTTAGCTAGAAAAGGCTGAATTAGAGGGTCACCCGTGCCTACTAAAATCTGGGCAGATTATGGATGCTGCAAGATTCCTACTTTGTAGGGATTGACTGTCCACAAAATTAATGAAGAAAGGGACGGATTAGGGACTGCTGAAGGGGAATCTTGGGGTGGGTTTTGAAATTGGGAAGGTGAGAAAAGATAGGGACAGGTGGGAGAGGCTGCCGCAAGGCTAGGGAGATGGTTCTTGACTGCTTTCTTGAAATATAACAAGTAGAAAAGAAGAAAAGGGGTGGCTGGCAGATAAGTTCAGTCTAGGTTGGGTATTTTCTTGAAGTTCTTGAAAGAAGAAGATGGAGAAGATGATGGGAGTGGCTGTGAACAGGTTTTAGAGTTTAAGAATCAAGAAAGAAATGAAATAAGAAAGAGAAGAGAAAGGTAGAAGAATACAGAAGAGAAGAGAAGAAAGAGATAGAGAGAAGAAGATGCTTATCTCTTCTCGTGAAGAAGAGAGGAGAACAAGGTAGCAAGGGGAGTTCACGACTTACCCAAGAAAGTAGGAGGGATACTTTGGTTGGCTCGCAGCCACCACCACACACGATCACACACTTTCACTTTTTCATCATAAAAATTCTGATTTTATTTTATCACACGTATTGCCTTTATAGGCTTACAATATGTGTCGTACAAAAAAGAATTATAATCTAAACAAATCTTCTAAACTCTAGGACTGTTATTGACCACTTTCCTAAACTAATATGACTCCTAAAATAAACAATACTCTTAATCGATGACTGCTTAAAAGTTGAACAATTAGGGGCTTTTGTCCAAGTCAAATTGGGCTCCACTAGGACTCCTAAAAGAATCCTAGTTATGCTCAATTAAAGGATGTACGAACTGACACATGTGGGCCCAAATATATTGTCTAAGATTCCCAAAATCTAGATATTCTTAGAGATATCGAGCAGCTCACCAATGGGCATGTTAACTTTTTAAAGAAGCCCCAAAGGACTCTATAGTGGCTTACACGATGTAGCAAATGGGTCTCACTTATTTGGCTATTTTTAGCAGTCAAATACTTTTTTAAAAAGTGTCTCATCGTGCTCCACTAAAATTCCCTATCCTTGCAGCTTTTAAATATTGCAAGGAGGCCCCCAAGACTAGAAATTTTTTAAAAAAGACCCTTGGCCAATAAAAGGCCTTATTACATTTAAAAAGACTCTTAACCAGAAAATAAAACCTACATTACTAGACACATCCATGAAGGACTATCCATGGTCTTCCAATTTCTTCCTCTTGATTGCATATGCTCCTCCATCACAGGTGTTTAGGTTTGTGCCTTTATTAGAGGAGTTTGGTATGTGCTGCCTGCGAATGAGCAGTGGTATTTCAATATCCATGTGTGATGTGCTTGTGTACAAGCCTTCTAAAGGATCTATTTTTAGCTATGAAGGTTCTTGTGAACTTTTGTTGAAGAGTTGGGTGTTCTTCATTCAGTAGTATATGGTGGAGGTTTGTGACAAGTCTTGTGTGAGTACCCTCAACTAAGATGGATTTGGGCAGAGATATCAAGCATGCATCCTTATACTGGACCAGACTTATCTTAAGAAGAAGTGGATATGCAAAGACTCCTTTCCCAGATAAAGACTCCTATCTCTGCTCTTTAGTTTTGGGGCTTCAGCCCTCTCTTACAGTGCCTTAACCAGTCATTTTGGATCATTGATTTTGGAGCCTTAGATCATATGACTGGCATGGCCTCTTTGTTCTCCTGATATCATGTGTGTTCTGAGAAATACAAAGGTTGAGTTGCAAATGGCTCTTTCTTCTTGGTAGCCGATAATGGTTTTGTGTTGGTTTCTCCGTTTATGCCTCTCTTCTATGCTTCATATTCCGAAGTATCCTTTGAATTTGCTATATGTTAGTTGTCTCACTATGACCTTGAATTGCAATGTTGTTTTCTCTTTCTCTGTATTTTTTCGAGACTTGGAGACAAAGAAGGTGATTGGAAGAGGCCATGAGGGTTAAGGGCTCTACGTTCCTGACAATTCATCGTATATGACTACAGTAGCCCAACACACATTGTCACCATGTTGTGATTTTGTTGCTGTCCAGCAAGCTCAGTTATGTCAGTGGCATTGCAGATTTGGCCACCTTTCATTTCCTCTGTTGAAGAGTCTTTCAACTTGTTCCACTCCTTATCTATTTTGGATCTCCATTATGAGACATGTGAATACGCCAAGCGTTGTCAAGTTCCCTATCTTGTCAGTTTTAGTCGCAATACTACCCCTTTTCAGTAGTACATTTAGATATGTTGGGGCCAGCTCCCATTGTATCCTTGTTTGGCTTTAGATACTTTGTTACCTTCATTAATGATTATTCTCATATTACATGGGTCTACTTGTTGAAATCTAAAGGCAATGTCTTCTTAGTCTTTTCATAAGATTGTTGAGACCTAATTTGAGAAGAAGATGAAGGTCCTTCGTTTTGATAGTGGTGGTATGTGTTGGAGTACATTTTTATCTTTTTCAGCATTGTATCCTTCACTAAATCACCTATCCTAGCACTCCAGAACAAAATGGAGTTGCATAGAAAAAAACCCGCCATCTTCTAGATACTACTTGAGCTTTGCTCTTAGCCATGAACACGCCAAAAGTGTTTTGGTCTGATGCCTTGATGACTACTGCCACCTTATGAGTTGTATGCCATCATGGGTGCTTGAGTTGAAATCCTTTCTTGAGACCATTTCTAATACCTCCTCCTTGTTCTCCATTCCTCCAAAAGTCTTCGTATATGTTTGTTTTTTTCATATACCAAAGTTTGATAGTTTTTTTTTTTTGATGAAAAGTATGATAGGTTCAAACTTGATCCCAAAGCTCTTAAGTGCATCTTCTTGGGATATACTCCAAGTCAAAAAGGGTATAAGTGCTACCACTTATCAACCCAAAACGTTTTGTATCTACGGATGTGACATTTTATGAGTTTATCCTGTTTTTCTCCTTTAACAAGACTTCTCTTTAGGGGTAGCATATTGGTGAATAGGGGTCTTCTCTTTTCCTTCGTTTACCTATTTTTTCATTTATTTTTTGTGGCAGTAGCAATGATAGTAGTGGTGATGAAGGTGGTGATACAGTCAATAATCAAAGTTAGGGGGAGATTGTGATAGGCAAAGACGTCTCCCAAGTATATTCAAGGAAGAAGAAAGCTACACAAGTTAACTCTCACGTGACTCTCCAAGAAGCTTCTCTTATTCCATCTCTTGACATAGGTATTGTCCTTGACCTTGTTTGCGATGATTCTCACCTTCCTATTGCTCTCAGGATGGGAGTTCATTCTTGTATCCAACACCTAATTGCTAACCATGTTTTGTACGATACTTTCTCTCCATCATTTCGAGCTTTTTCCACTTGTCTTCTATTTGTATTCCTTGCAGTGTGCTGTAGGCTGTTTCCTAACCAAATTGGAGAAAAACCATGGAAGAGGAGATGAAGGCTTTGGAAAAGAACCATACTTGGGATTTAGTAGATCTGCCAAGGGGGAAAAAATCAGTTTCAGATGGGTCTACTTTGTTAAGCAAGATTGGTGACAAAAGGTTATATTCAAACATATAGGATTGTCTATCAAGAAAGCTTTGCATTGTTAGAGAAAATGAACTCAATAAAAGTCTTGATATTTCTTGCAGTGAATCAAGAATGGTCTCTCTTATAGCTTGATGAAAAAAATGTTTTCCTTCATGGAGACTTAGAAGAGGAGGTTTATATATGGCAACTTGTAGGTTTTCAATTAATTTTAGGGAAAGGAAAAGTGTGCCTATTGAAGAAAACATTGTCTGGGTTGAAGTAGTCTCCAAGAGCTTGGTTTGAGAGCATCTGAGGTGCTATGGTAAAGCATGGGTACTGACAAACCCAAGATGATTATACTTTGTTTGTGAAGCATCAGAGGAGAAAAGTGACGACTCTCATTGTTTATGTTGATATTGCAGTGACAGGTACTGATTCGTGTGAAATAAAGGGCTTAAGAGACTATTTGGGGAAAGAAATTGAAATTAAAGAATTGGGGCAGCTAAGGCACGTTCTTGAGATTGAGGTAGCTTAATCTAAGGACATTTTTCTATCACAAAGGAAATATGTACTTGATCTATTATGTGACTCAAGCATGTTGGGTTGTAAGCCGTGTGATACTCCATTTAACCCAAATTGTAAGTTGTAAATCGATGAAGGTGACCGATTGATTGATGTAGGGAGGTACCAAAGATTGGTGGGAAAGTTGATTCATCTCTCACTAACTAGACTTAATATCTCTTATTCTGTTAGAGTTATCAATTAGTTTATGCATGCCCCCACTACTACTTATCTTGAGGCATCTTACCGTGTTCTTCGATAGTTGAAAAAGAATCCAAGTAGAGGACTATTGTATAGAAAGATGAGTGGTATTAGAGTTGAGGCATATACAAATGCAAACTAGGCACGATATATTACTGATAAGAGATCTACATCAGGCTAGTGCACATTTGTGGGAAGAAATTTAGTTACATGCAGAGGTAAAAAGCAATCTTTGGTGGCAAGGTTAAGTACTTGAGTAGACTTAAGGTCAATGGCCCATGGGGTCTGCGCACTTCTATGTATGGTTGTCAACTATTTGATTATTATCCGTATTCGGTCCACTATAAGACAATATAGATGCATCTATATTTGATTTGATTATTCGGCTAAATATTCTTATCCCTTTAATTTAATATTTTTTTGAAGAGAGAAGATAATTTCATTAACCTAATCAGCAAAAAGCGCTAACAAGCAACATGGGAGATGCTAACAACCAAACACCAAAGAAACAAGGAACCAAAATACAAAACCAAAAGGGTTACAAAATAAGAGTCCCAATCAAAGATCCAAGAATAAAAAGATGGCCGCTCCCGATTCACGAACAACCAGTCATAGATCTTGCACAGAATGGCATCGATAATGATGCGGCCTACCCAGGATTTATCTTCAAACGTTCTCCCATTTCTCTCCTCCCAAACAACCCAACATATCGCAGACGAGATCAAAATCCACATGCTCTTACCTAACTCACTCCCCCCACATGCTCCATTTAATTTAATATATGATTAATATTTATATTATAATATTGTAGAACATGTTACGTAGAATACAACATATGAATACGTTAACCCTAACCCTAATCCATTTCTCATCTCCCATTCCCATTTCGAATGAAAGAAAGCTGAAATCTTCCTAGTGGTAAACTTCCTGTCTCTTGTTGATTCATCAATTGTCTTCCATCTCTATAGTTCCTAGGTCCTTATTGTTTTTGTAAATATCCGTAAAATATCCGAATTTGATCCGATATTCGATTGAATAAACAAATACGAATACGGATATTGATTTTATAACCGCTTCATAATCGACCGTTGACAGCCCTACTCCTATGGCTTAAAGGATTATTGATTTAAGTTGGGATTTCCCATTCAAGGCCTAATGAGCTTATATTGTGATAACAAGGCAGTAATTAGTATTGCCCACAATCCGGTGCAAGATGATATAACCAAGTATGTTGAGGTAGACCATCACTGCATCAAGGATCATCTTCAGGGAGGAAATATTTGTACTCCTTTTCTCATGACTGATGATCAACTTGCCAATATTCTAACCAGGGGGTAATGCTCATTTTTTCTCCATTGTTTGCAAGTTGGGAATGTGGGATCTCTATTCCCCAGCTTGAGGGGGAGTATTGGACATCATAGATATAGTATTCATGTATATGGGACATGGTTGTAATACATGTATGTTGAGGGGTTGGCTACTTCCTTTTATGTATTTGTATTTGTATTACTCTTGTATAGTATACCATTAATATACGGAATATCACACACATAAAGGATATATAGAATTAGTAGTGGAGAGGTAGGTAACTCTCTTCTACGTTTTTTCCAATCCTTCCCTTTCCTTGCCTCTTCTTCTTCTTCCTCTTTTTTCTCTTCCTTCTTCAAACCCTAAATACTAGATTTACACTACCTCAACACAAACCCTAAACTCCAATTAATACAACCCAAGATCAGCTGATGGTTGGTTTGGTTTCTTCTTTCTTTCATTCATTTGCTCTTTCTTTTATTTATTCACTCTTTCTTTCTTTCTTTAAAAAAAAAAATGAATGACTGTTTGGTTTCCAGATTTTGTACTTCAATTGGGCCATTTTCTAATGCAATAAATTTCCAGAGGGTCATCCAGAATGTCTTTACTCGTTTAGATTGTATTAATGCTGTCTGCTATTTTTTATATGCTTTAATGCTACTTATAATATCTGCTTTTTGATCTTGCAAGGTTACTCTTACCTCTTCTGATACCGTCTTAGAAGTCGTAATTAAAATTTTTACAGATACAAGAAAGGGAAGAAACCGTCTGGGCGTCTGCTCTAAGCTGTTTATTTTACTTTGTTTGCGATAGAGGAAAAATCTGGAGGAGCAGATTGGAGGGTCTTGACATAAGGGTAAGTAATCTTGCTTTTCTGATTACTTAGTGCTTAATTTATTGCTGTTAAATAAATACATATCTGTACTATTTGTCCCTCTCAGATGTAGCAAGGAGTCTTCTCTTGGAGACGAGTGTTGGTTTGGTTGGGCCTATACTTGGAAGTGCTTTCTTTATATTTTCTTGCAGTGGATTGTGACCTGATCATATGCTTGTATTGGCATTATTTAGCACCACTCATAACCGCATTTGGCATGAAGTCAATTTAAGTTGACTAGGCAGAGTGACGAGTTTAATGGCTTTTAATAAATACTTAAGTTCTTATGACAAGCTTTGTTGGATGACGGAATTCTGCTGACTGAACTTATGTAGCATGTAATAGAGTTCTTACCATATTAGGTCATGCTATATACAAATGTACTATATACTATGATATATGAAAGATATAACAGTTAACATAATAATATATGGTAAGCTTTGTTGATCGAAGAGAAGATGACAGAATTCTGTGGACTGAACTTATGTAACATGTAGTTGTTATTATATAGGTCATGCTATATATAATTGTAATATAGACTATGATATATGAAGATATTACAATTAACATAATACAATATGATAAGCTTTGTTGATTGAAGAGAATATGACAGAAATCTGCTGACTGAACTTACATATAATGTAAGAGTTGTTACTATATTAGGTCATGCTATATACAAATGTACTATATACTGTGATATATGAAAGATATAATAATTAACATAATAATATGTAGAGCAGAATGTTGGTCAATCTAGAAACATGTTCATTTGATGGGTATAATCATTATCCAAGATATAGATCTTGAGATGGACAAGTGGCCAGAATAGGAAGGATAAAATCAGAAATAATGCATCTGAAGGAACTTTGGGTACCTCTATTAGGGTGATTAACTAAGGGAGAGTTGGCTTCGATTGTCTGTAATATGCAACGAAGACCGAGGAAGACACAATGGAGAGTGGTTTGGTACAAGTTGAAGGCTCTAAAACAACATAAGGGAGGCTGAAAGGATGTTGGTTGAGGCAGTGAAATAGGATTAGAAGATATATGTTTTCAGATTAGCTGGAATTGTGGAATAGGATTCATGTAGCTGACCCAAATACTTGACCATTATTGATGAGGACATGGACTACAAGGTGGGACCCACATGGGGTTAGTAAAGTCCACAAGTGGAGATTATAAAGGTCCACAAGGAGTACATCAACCTTGGTATCATCTCTGTTGTGCTGCATCAATTTTGGTATCAGAGCCAGGTTACAACTAATCCTTATCTAGTTGTAATCTGGGGAAACCTTGAAACTTTTGGAAAGCAAGAAAGGGTGTCTTGAAAGGGTTTAATTTTGAGATTTTAGAAAGTGGCCAAATCCCTGAAATCCTAGAAAGGCCTAAACCTTGAAATTTTGGAAAGGTTCATATTCTTTAGATAAGTGATGTGACAACATGGGGTTTATAGTTGAGCACCATTTTATTTTTCATGGAAAGTTTCTTAGGGAAATAGTTAATGATCAGTATGAAGACAACTACATATCTACTGGTTTGGCTAGAAGATTATCTGTACATCCAGAGGCTAGATCATCTTGTTTTTATAGAGATGACCATTGTATTGTTTAGTTTGAGGTTGGAGAGTTTATTGGTGATGTAAGTGTTGTTTGGACAAAAGACTATCAAAGGATCATCCAATGATTCTTGGTTGGTATGGTACGAAGGTCGGTTATTTGTCTCCCAAGGGAGCAATCTTATGCAATTGCATCCCTCATATTGTTTGTAGGAGCATTTGGGCTGAGGGGAATGCTTGGATCTTTGAGGGGAGGTCTGTCTCTTTGAGGTTGTTAAAGGAAAGGGTTATCGTTCTCCTCTTCCGTTGGACAGCCCACTTGCTGAGTTTCCTGGGTGTAATTCTTCTTCTTGGGCTTTCGATTGGGAAAGCCTAGTGTTTAGATAGTCTCCCGGAGGGTCCTGTACTTCTCGTGCTTGCTCTTCTTTCAATAAATTCTTTCTTTAATGATAAAAAAAGGATCATCCACTGATTTTAGGAAGGACATGAATGAATAAGATGAGGACTAATTATTACAAGATCTCTAATATTCTCCGAATTTGTAATGGAGGAATTTGTTTATTAGTTCCAAGTCCGGCCTTTTTATGTGGAGCAATTTTTTTCAAGACTAGTCAGGTAAGAATGAGTATGATAACATTATAAGAAGGGTAGAAAGTTTTTCTTCTAGTAGTGACTCATAGGAGGAACAATGGAAAAGTATCCAAGACACACTTGACAAGATCCAATTTTCTCTTCAGCAGAAAAATGTAGAGGTGGATGACTCCAAGTCTGAGATGGTAGCACATGTAGGAGGAATATCGAGTTTAACAGAAAAGCCTGAAGTGGTAGTACATGATGATGAGCCACAAGTTGTGGAAGAAAAATCTGAGATGGAAGTTCAGAAATGTGAAATCAAAACCACAGATGAAGACAGTAGTGTGGAAGAGACCGAGGTGGCTATTGATGATCAGTTCATTGAGCTAGCAGAGTTTACAAATGAGTGTTTCTTTTCTGCCCCGTTTATGATCCACCATTTGATGATATCCCAATTTCTGTTCAGATTGAGATTTAACCCGTTTTGACATATGTACATGTTCCTGACTCTGTGATGTTTTCTGGGATTGCTAATCCAATCTAGATTCAATAGGATGAGTACTATGAGGTGTATCCAATACCGATTGCTTATAAGGAGATAGTTACCTATCCTGAGGTCTTCCTCACATCAAACATTTGCAAGAGGACGTGTTCGCATCACAACTTAATAGTTGGCGGATATGGTTTGTGGTTGATCTGTTCAACTTCTTCAAGCATGTTGATTCTTTCCCTCTACAAAACTTGAGGTCGAGTTTTTTCGAAAATGGAGGGTTTGATGAGGACATGGAATACAAGGTGGGACCCACACATGGGGTTAGTAGGCTCCACGAGTGGAGATTATGAAGGTCTACTAGGGGTACATCAACCTTGGTATCATCTCTATTGTGCTGCATCAATTTTGATATGATGAGGACATGGAGTACAAGGTGGGACCCATAGATGGGATTAGTAGGGTCCACGAGTGGAGATTATGAAGGTCTACTAGGGGTACATCAACCTTGGTATCATCTCTATTGTGCTGCATCAATTATCTATTGTAAATGCATGATGCAATTACATATATCAGTATTATGCTTTGTATTTCTTAAATAACCATGCTATTTGATGCAATGTATCTGTATCATTTATTTGTTTATTACTTTTGAGTATCATTGGAAGATACAAATTACTTTATGCAGGACATTTACAAATCTTCTCCTGTTTACCTTTCCAAATTTTTATGGTGCTCATGGTATGACATAATTTTTTTTGAAACTCTCGATATTTTCATGAGATTTTCACTTTTGAAGTCTATACAATAAACATGGGGAATTTCAAAATTCTAAATATCCATGAGATATCACAAATATCTCAGTTTATATCTCAAAATATTCGAGCTTGTCGAGATATTGAGTGGAGAATATCTGTATATTCTAAATTTTTTATGGAACAGTATTGATGAAAACAAATTGACGAAACAGTTTGGTTTTTTCTACCCAAGCCTACAAAATCCCCAAACACAGTTTTCACCAAATTTCTTGGATTTGTTTACTCTAGGCCTTGAAACTTCCACTCCATTTTGTTCCACTTTGATGAAAAGCATTGACTTGGAGATGAACTGCATACAATGTAATATCATGATTTTTCTTCTAATTTTATTTGTTTTATTTGTAGATCTAGGCTGGATTGAACTCTTTTGCGTGATGCACTTAGGGATATTTGAACTTGTTGGATTCGGCACATCATAAAACCAAAAATTGGGAAAAAAATCTTTTTTCCCCTATGTCCCACTTTAGTACATGAGACCAAGGCCCCTCTTAACCGTATGAATCTATTTGTGGCTCTCATGCGTACACATCCAGCTATCAGGGTTATTGTTATGGATCATACCATTATGAGCTTTCCTATGGATAGGCAAGAGTGTATAGGATGGGGTTACACGAGCTGCACATTTACAGCCACGGGGTCCATCAGTGGTAATGGGAGTGTTTGGCTAGTATCCACTCTTTAGCATAATGGTTATCATTGGGGAGGATGAATGCTAGCTGTATCTTCACGAGTGTATGATCATATTATATTACAGGATGACCTAGATTCTATTATAAATGTGGAATAATAAAACTATTGCTGCCCCGCTAATGTTAGTGATGATGACTTTGTACTGACTTGGAACTCCATGAGGTAGAGGGAGAGAAAACATTATGCAAGTGTTGTATTTTAGTTTTTTATGTTTAGGTGGTGTATTATATCTCTCGACATATTTGAAAAAAAAACATTTGGATGGTAGCAAATTAGATCTTCTTGGGAATGCAGAAGCTAGTCCTCAATTAGTCTTATTTGTTATACCATATATGTTTTGTTGTTTTTTACATGTGTAATCATGCATAACATTCCTTGAAATTTCATTGAAAATTCTTATTTTTTCCCAATATTTCCCAATTTTCGTAGTTTTCCTTCAAATTGAAACTTTCTATAAGATTTCCATGAATTTTTTTTTAACTCTTCAGGGTGGGATGACATCACTGAAATATCAAAATGATGAACCTTGATGGTGCTATGATCATTTTCTCATCCGCTTGTCTTGCATTCTTAGTGTTAATGTTTTTGTCCTTCTCGTGTTTGACCTTGTCTTGTTTGCATTGCCTGCAGGTTATTAAGATGCTTTTGGAGATTAGCAGGGAGCATTCTTGGGCAGAAGTAGTTCATTGCAAGCTTATTTGCATGCTAACAAACATGTTCTATCAAGTTCCTGGTGGGCCTGCAAAATCTGTTTCAAATACTCCTATATTTCTTGTTGAACAGGTTGATCTGCTTGGAGGGATTGAGTTCATTTGTCTTGAGGTATGCATTGTCTATATGGGTGGATGCTGATTGATCTGAAATTATGTATTTGGATGAGGCATGAGTTTGATCACATATATATTAAATGCCAAAACTATTATGATGGAAGGCCATTAGCTGGACCTTTTAAGTCCTTGGCTGCAAGCCAAAGTAGCCCAGATTTGCCCAAATCCACTACTACTATGGGCTCCATTATATATACTGTTAAAGACTTTCTTATTTTGTTTTTGTTAGTAGCTATCCATAAATTTTTGGTAAGAAAAGAAAATTTATGATGGATAGAAAAGAAAAAGTCTGTGAGATGTACATGTCTAAAGGTATATTATAATTACCAAACTAATTCAGCCTTATAAAACCCAACTACCCTCTTAGAGTTCTGTTTAAATTTCATCATTCTACCACAATATCTCTAGATGATTGCAGTTCTCCTCTAGAGACTCTTAGGACCTCTTTTGCTACTCTTTTAATATAGCCGGCCATCTCATTACATTTTTTTATGAAAAGTAAGATAATAGATTAGCCAGCCGAAAAACAGAGCAATACAAATAGCAAGCAAAGACCACAAAGCAAAAAAGCTAGCTAAAGGGAACAAAGATGAAACAGTCCCAATAAAAAATCCAAGACCCGAAAGATGGCTTGGTTCTATTGGAAGAGCCGAAAAGCCAAGCATGTGCTCTTGTGAGAGAATCATCCAACACTTTTCGGGGCTGATTCGCACTGCCTTCAAAAAGTCTCCTATTGCGTTCCTCCCAAACCGACCACCATAAGGCCGCCGGAATTACATTCCACAACTGATGACCAGTGTTGCTCCGATCCCTTCTCCTCTGGGTGGGCCAACACGCAAGCACACTCTTGATGGACTCTGGCTGAGCCCAAGCCACTCCAAATCTAGCCAAGAAATAGTTCCATAAAGGGACTACTCACGGGCAATGCAAGAAAAGATAAACACATGATTCCAATTCTGAAATACATAGGTAGCACCAATTAGGAGTGACCATACCACAGTGAATCAAATTATCAATAGTTGGAATGCGATCCTACCATAATTTCCATACGAAAAATGATACTTTGAGCTGAAGACATCACTGAAATATCAAAATGATGAACACTTTTCTGGCTTTTGAGGGCTTGTGATCTCATACATCGACTTAACCATGAATGCTCTCTTCATCCGGGATCCAAATCATCTCATAAGGGCCATCTCATTACATATGGCATTAGTTTCTGTTTCCAAGTGTCATTTTCCTCCCTTTATCAATTTATCTCTTAACTTATTCTTCATTCATGATTTGTTTCCTTTCTTTTTCTCCCTTGTGTGTGTGTGTGTGTGTGTGTGTTTTGGGAGGGGGGGTAATTGGTAGGTCGAATAAATGAAACATGCATATTTTTAATCTTTATGTGAAGTGGCTCATAAGCTGGTGTGGTTGTCACTAATGAAGTGCAACAAAGTTTGGAAGGCACATGTACATGTGTTAAATCTTTTTAATCTCATCATCATAGCCATCACTGTGCTAGCTGTTTTAAGCAAAATTTTCACCAGTGAACTATTAGAAATACTTAGTGCATTGGGATTGGTTTTCCCTAGTATATGTCTTTCTAAAAAAATTTCTGGTGAGTTGATGCAACACAAAGCTCTGATACCAAAATTGATGTAGGATGAAAGCTACGAGTCTCAAATAAACCCCAATTAAAGTAGCGGAAGCAAGAGCACAATTTAAACAACCAATAATTGGATAAGAACATCACAAAGTTACCACAAATTTAAAGAAATCAAGGAATTAACAAACAAAGAAGAATATAAGGTTGATAAGAGAATTATGGTTGAAAAGAAGGAAAGAAACGAGAAGAAATCCATAAGGGCAATTCTGGAATTTTATTGTAGAACCCCAAAAATTACCAAAATACCCCTGGTAGTGTGTTAGAAAATTCTGAGATTTTCCAGGGTGGTTATGATGTACATAAGGATCCTATGTTCCAAATTTATCAAATTGCATAAATCTCAGTCTAGCATGTTCTTTAATGAAGAATCCTAAAACCAGTAAAGGGAATCTTTGATTATAAGATGGCAAGGAAGAAAACGATTCAAGAGGAGTTTTAGGGGTTTTGTATGGGACACGTAGAGGAACAAAACCCTAAAATAAAAGTAGAGAAAAGGATGGAATAAGGGGGGGGGGGATTTTAAGGGAAAGGGTACCCAGAAAATTCAGTTTAAGAAGAATAGGCTTAGAATAGGTCTAAAGAAAAGGGGTTTTAATAGGAGAATGTTAGGGAAGTTTATTTACAGAGTTAAGAGGATACTAAAGATAAATCCTGAAAATTAAGGATAGAAATACCTCATCTGATAATGCGGATTTGGCCATGGCATTCTCTTAAGAATCTTGAGGTTAGCCTTGTTGTTCTTCATACATTGATTTCAGCACCTTGGAATCTTCTAGAATCAAATGGGATTGCGACAAGTGATTAATGTAGAAGAAGATTGGAGAAGTGGAAGAAGAAAGAAGAGATTATAAGAAGATAGAAGAAAGAGGAAAGAAGAAAAAGCTAGGGATAGAAAGCTAGTGGGAGCCTCATGGCTACACCAAGGGAAGGAGAGAATAAGAGGGATAAGCCTTGACCAAACAAACCAAATTTCATTAATTCATCATCTCTACCAATACGATAACGTGTATCCCTATATATAGTCTCACAAACTCAAGAAACCAAATTAGAAACTCCTGAACTACTACTAGCTTACTTGCTACTTAAGACTTTCCTAAGCTCAAAACTATTAAAATTTTGACTTTCTAAAAACTAAAACTGCTAGAGGATTTCGACTAGCACTCTAAGAGAGCCCCACTTTGACTTTTTGATTCAATAAAAGTACTAAAATACCATTGGCAACAATGCATTATTACCCTTATCCTAATAAAACCCAATTTAACCCATGGCACAAAATGCGTTATTACATGATTATCCCACCCCTTAAAAAACTTGAAACAACCCATCTTTTGGCCCCATCTTGAACTTGATTCTCTTGTGGATTAACACTTTTTTGTGATTTGTAAAGAAGGAAATATATTAAAATGCAGGGAAAACACGTACAAACCCTCCAAACTTCAGAACAACTAGGAGATGAGGGCTGACCAATCTCCAAGAGTTAAAATCACAATCAATAAATACAATAATCTCTTTATTATGTCCGCATTGTGAGTACTGAAATACTCTTATTTAAACAATTCTACATCACCTTGGTTGCAAGTTATGCTTCTAATTTTCCTTTTATATCTCTCATGCTTAAAGTCTCTCTCCCGTTCAATAGTTACTTATTAAAGATGTCATAAGTTTCAGTTATCATACTCTGCATCATTCATTGGTTCATAATTTACATTAAAGTCTAAAGTATGTTTTCCTTACTCAGGTTCATCTAGAACCATTTAAATGTTTATGCTTCCATTATTCTTTTTCTTGGTGCAGTATTCGCAAGCAAATTCAAGGGAAGAAAAGAGAAATCTATTTTTAGTGCTTTTTGATTATGTTCTGCATCAAATAAATGAAACAATCTTTGCAACCGGAGGTTCTGAATACTGCTTTGATGAGATTCAACCCCTTGCTATGATGCTCACTCTTGCGGATGCACCTGAAGCTTTTTACATTGCTGTTAAACACGGGGTAGAAGGCATTGGAGAGAGACTGAGAAGATCGATCACTACAGCCTTATCAAAATATCCGAACAGTGAACGACTAAATATGGTAATGCTTCATATATATATATATATATATATATATTTGCAATCTTCTATAAGGATTGTGCTTGTGTGTGTGTGGATGAATAAGTTAGGGTTGAAACCATGATCTCAAGGTTGCAGCAGAAGGCACTATACAATTGGTCTCTGGGTATGATCCTTATGAAATCCAAGTTGGTTTCCAATTCTGCTACTTAATAACTTTTGAGTTGGATTCTATGGGTTCGTGAAACCTGGGACTATCTGTCCTCACCATTGATGGAATTACTTTTGCAAAGTCTGATTGTAGCCAAATATTCTTTTCTCTATCTTTCTGACATGAAGTTTTTTTTTTGAATCCCCTTTGGTCTGCAGTATTATGCTAAAAGGAAACAAACTTTTGAGGTCTATCAATGGTTCCTTACTTCACTTTTAGTCAATTGAGTGATGCTTAAGAAGGTCACATAGCAAGAACTGCAGAGTTTTTATCAGCCCAACATAGGCATCCAACCTGTCCTTGGTTTCCTCTGTTACAAACAACAAATTTTATTTCTCCAACCATTGACAACCATAAACCATGCATCCTGCATTCTTATCACCCTTGTCTGTCATTAGTCTACAATTTTATCATGTTTTGATAATGTCAGGGGTTGTGTGACACAGGACAGCCTAGGGGGTGCTGTAAACCTGCGGGTTATGGGCCCATGAAATACTAGCAATGTGGATTAGAACAATTAAGATTACCCAAACTGATACAAAATCAATTCTGGAAACCCTGGACAGCAACCATGAATTAGCAGTAACTCCCAATATACTTATTCAAATGAGCTGGAACTTGGCAGAGGAATGGATTTATATACCCAGTTGATACCACACAGAATTTTAGGAGAAACAGATTGCTCAAAGTATATAAACTTGATAAAACTCAGACCTAGTTCTGGGATTCTGGCAGCATATTGCTTCCCCATAATTAGTTCCATGGGACTGAAAATTGGTAAGATAGTAAGTCTCAGGACCAAGAATCAATACCCAGAATCTCAGATTAAACAGAATAAGAAAATTGTCAGGATTGATAAAAAAAAAAACTGAGTCTGTTGCAGCACACAATGCAAATAAGACTTAATCAATGAAAACAGATCACTGGTTTAGAAGATATGAAAGTCAAAGCTATTAAGATCTCGGGTAGGTCATATAGTCTCAAAATTCTGGGCAAACAACAAAGATATGGAGGGTTTAAGGTTTGAAACAGTGGGAAAGCACAAGGGTTTCAGGGAGGCTAGTGGTTGAGTCAGAACAGAGTCTGCCTATGAATAATCCAGCAGGGTTTTAGTGGGGACTAGCGAAGGCCCGGGTAAACACGGGTGTGTGTATACTCGTGTAATCCCGTCTATGTAGGATTTTAAAAGGGGAAGTAGAGTTTAAGTATGAGACATGGTAGTTTATAAGAGAGAGAGAGAGAGATGTGGGTGAGAAGAAATAGGGATAGAGTTATGAGATTTGACTGAGCAAAGATAGGGATATGAGAGGAGTAATCGTTTTGGAATCCAAGTAAGAGAGAAAATTGAAGAGGGAGAGAGACACATGGCAATTTTCTAAAAAAACTAAGAAATTAGGAAGGGTTTTCCAACTCAGCAACCCTTTGCTTTAGTGTATATAGATTTGTTGGCTTCGAAACAGGTAATGTTACTTGTTTGGGCCAGGAGTAAGGCTAAGTCAAAGGATAAGAACAGGGATTTATAGGTCAGAATTCAGGCTAAGAACAGGGATTAAAAGGGTCTGATTTCAGATCAAAATCTGGGCCAAAAATATCTTAGTTCAAGGACTGAGTTCACTGGGAAAAACAGAGGTTTAATATGGTTTAAAACAAGATAATAAGTTAAACGTTTAGAGGCTGTACGACTGGGGCTAATTAGCATATGAAACAGGGGTAAAACAGTGACTGAGTTTCTGTATTCTTTTTTTTTTTGATAAATAACGATTTATTGAAGAAGAAAAAGAATGAAACAAGAGAGGCCAAAGGCCTAAGCCGGAAAATTCGGAATTACATTAGATTTAACAATTTGAGGCTGCACAGCCCCCCATTTAGCCAATTTGTCTGCGAGGCCATTTTTGGTCCTAGGAATATGCGCCAAGACCAAGTGCATTGAAACCATCAATTCTCTAATTTCGTGAATTTGTTGTGCATACTTCCAAAAACCCAGAGATCGGCTCGAACCCCATCCCACCACCACCGACGAATTGCCCTCAATCAAAGGCACATGCAGTTGAAGGTCCCGGACCTCCCTCAACCCCATAAGAAGACCCATAAGCTCTGCTTTAGTAGAATTCATGATACCAATAGGGCTCGCGACAATCCTAACAATCTCACCCACAGAGTCCCGAATAACACATCCAAAGCCGCTAGGACCTGGATTGCCCAGAGAGGAACCATCAAAATTAAGCTTAAGCATACCCGGAGGGGGAAGGGACCAACAACCGAATGAAATCCTCCGTCGTGGTGCATTCACTACAATGCTTGTCTTCCAGTCCCGCACAAAGTCAGCCAAGGAAAGCCCTTGAAAAACTTTAGTCATAAAAAGCCAGCTTTCCACTTCACGGATAATAGAATCAATGACTTCCATGAGAGATTTGTGAGAATCGTAAAAAATTCTTCGGTTCCTTTCCTTCCATAAATTTTAAGCAATCCCATGACATATACAACCCTAAAAACACCTTCCTCTCTCCCCTAAACCACTTACCTTCCATCCAGCATAAAGGTCCACCATGTCTCTTGGCATCACCCAAGAAAGGTTAAGGTTGTCGAGGAAATAACACCAAACAGCTCTGGAGAAAGGGCACTCGAGAAAAAGATGGTTCAAGGATTCCCCTTCCATTCTACATAAGACGCATCAGAAGCGGAGAAATGGAGAGGAAAGGGCTTCTATGCTGCAAATTATCCATTGTGTTAACTCAATTGAGGGCCACCGTCCAAGAAAAAGCTTTAACCCGAGGAGGAACCTATGACTTCCAAATAGAAGAAGCCGGGAAAGGCGAAGGGGATTTACCAGAGAGGGAGAGAGAAAGGAGAACAGACTTAGTCGAGAAATTACCAGACGGAGACAAGGCCCAAGCTCTTTGTTCCTCAAAATCAGGGGAAAGGAAAACATCATTAAGGCTAGTCATAAGGTTACCCACCCATTCCACTTCCCAGTCAAACTTCTGTATTCTGAAACTGAAATCAGAGATAAAGGGTGTTGTGGGACTGCAGTAGTAGTATTTTAGGCTTATTCGAAGTCTGATGGCTGAAGCACAGATGACTAAATCTGTAATTAAGCTTTTAACATGAATTACCCACAATACTTCTGAGGATCAAAGGCAGTCCACGTGGGTGCTGATGTAGAGCGGGGTACAGAAAGAAAGTGCAGCATGTGTTAATGCTTCTAAACAGAAACTTCTGAAGATAAATACCTCCTGCACAAAATAGTGGTCCCACTATATAGGACTGGAATGATCTTGCTGCAGACAATGGGACACAGAACACTCTAACCTTCTTCAGGATCTGATTTGTTCAGATTTCACAGCAATATCTGTGAGATTCTCCAAGTAAAGGATTGTTTAGATTCAAAAGAGTTGCAGAGGACAGGTGATAATTGTTGGAAATATAGGCTTGCTGAAAATTATTTATCATAGAAAATTACAAACACTAAACAGATTAGAATAGTAGGAGAGAAGAATCTGTAGAACTTATCGGTTTATGCAAGTGGTGGACTGAGGCATGCAAATGCACTGTCCTTGAATATGATTTTGCTCCTCTTTCGGATCAATTCCTTAGTGCTTGAGGTGTTGATGGCAGTCAGACTCTAGGATTCAACAGTCCTTTTTCTCCAAAGGTAGCACAGTCTCTCGAAGGCTCTCTCGAACTTAGGTACAGCCCCAACTTAGTCACATACGAAAATCCAATAATACTTAAGCAAGAAGATGAAGATTGTATATTGTAGTAGTGTGCGAAAACGTCTCCACTATAGTATATATATAGAAGAGCATACTCAGAGAATAAGGAATATGAGTGGGAGATAAAGTTTTAATGCTTTGACTCATTTATACACCACTTCAAACAGTCATAAGACTTAAGCCGTAAGTAACCAAAGAAATAAGAATAAAGAAATAGAGAAAGGTAAACAAACCTTAACCACTTGTCTTGGAAATGACAAATTAATAATCAATAACTTTTCCCAATGAGATGTGGGAGACAAGACTTAAGTCATGGGTATTCCTAATGACAAGTCTCCCACTAATCAAATCACTTAAGAATTATATATAAAATAATTATAAAATAAATTTTGAATCACTTTAGGGCCCTCAGGATGTTAGAAGGGTTAAGGGTGATGTATCCTTCAGAAAACAGGGTTAATAAAAGGTTTAAGGCTGGCGGCAGATTAGGTATAGCTGGGAGTAGGGTTTGATGATGGCAAATTAAAGGTGGTGTGGGAATATGATGTGATCATGGGCAGCAAGTTTTTGTTTTGCTAAGAATAAAAGAAGAAGAAAATGAATATTGAAGGGAGTCAAGGTCCTTTAATGGCTGATTTTCAGAGAACAGTAGGTAAGCAAGAGGAAAAGAGAGGGAGAAAGAAGAATAAAAATAAGAAAGAGAAAAGAAGATAGATACTTTTGGAGTAATCCCTACAAGGATCTCTAGCCAAGGCATGAAACTTGGAGAAGAAGGAGAAGACCCACTTGTTGATAGTAAGGGAACCCAGAATTTTATTCATCATTGTTGATTACAAGGGGGTATACCTTCTTTTAAAGACTCAAATTTCAAACTAAGGAGAAACCATCTTAAAATAGCAACTAAAGACTCTTAACATAACTTGCTTTAAAAAAAAATCTAAAAAAATCGTGTAGCTCAAACAAAGTGTTCGATCAGCACTATATTCTGAATATATTAGGTGCCGTCAACTTTGCCCAAAAACAAAAATAAAAATCCCTTTCATGTCCTGACTCCAATAAACCACAAAACATGAGATAAATCAATAAAAACAGACTAATAAGGACTCTAATCAGCATCTATGATCTTCAGATGGTGTAACAAAGGTGTGCCTCCATGGTCTCTTTGTGTGGACCCCACCAAGGCCATGTGTGGGCCCCACTTGGCTTTAATGTCCGCATCACGAAAGGTAATATTTATTTGGAAAACAACATAGCACTATGGTTGAAGGACTAGAAAGAGAAGAAAAGGGTAGAAATCACCTGGTTCCAAGGTTTCTCACCAAGGAGATTACACGATCTTGGCTTCTCACCAAGGTCGAGTCACGCGCCCAAAGCTTCTCACCGAGGGTTCCTTTCTCAAAAAATGAAGAGGCTGCCATCAGCTACCAAAGGGTTCTTATATTCATTGATTAAATTGTGGGAGGTAATACCCCTTTTTATAGAAACTAACTGATGCAACATGCATATAGGCTAGGGGGTGTGTGCACCAGGAGTTAGGAATAAAATTGTAAGGGTAATGTTAAAACATAAAGAAAATTTCTACTTGCACATTCACACACTAAATCAAGTGAATCTTCAGTTAAGTTCAATATGTATATTAAGAATTCAAAGCTGCAAAGTATTGAGCAATATTAGACCCATCAATATGAGAAGAATATGAGATTAAATTAGGTATCCAAAACTTGTTAAGTTGCTGGAAAATTATTTCGGCATGAATGCTAGTGTATAAAAGTCTATAGGAATCATGAAAATTCAAAACAAGTCAATGGAAATATAGGACAGCTCTTAGGGAATCATCAAGCTATGTTTAAGGTGGGTTTAGGATTGATAAAAATCAGATTTCACAGAGAAAACACAGGCTCTAACATTACTTTAACAGTCAACATCCTATACCACATAACCACCAATAGCCACTACAAATAGGATTCAAAAGAGGGCAAATAAAGAGGACGAAAATACCTTGGATTTACAGCAATCCCTTTGTTTTGATCTTCCATGGAGAGATTAGATGGGGATCCATCTCCAAAGAGAGCAATGAGAGAGGGTTTGAGATGTTCGAAAATTCCAGCCTAGTCTAAGTAGTACCGTCAGCTGATACTTACCAGTGATTGAATCTCCTTCTAGAGTGCAACTTCCGGATGATGATGGACTCCTTTAGGGTCATCCATGAGTCAACATGATCCCTTAAAAAGCTCCCTGCCAAACTCCTAAAGAATAGGGAGTAGAAACCAATCTCCCACAAGTATCAAACACCCCAAAAAAATAGGAGTGGGGCCCTCATTAGTTGGCTCGACAATGCAGGAGATGGGCAGAGATAGAATCGTCCAGCAGCAGGGATGCATGTAGAAGGTTCGAACTGATAAAAAAAAAAAAAAACTCGTGGAGAGGATGGTGTTCGAACTCCCAGTTCAGCCTCTATGACCTGTTTCACGCCTCCTTTGAATTGATCCAAGTGGATGGCTTGGTTCCAGACAGCTTAGGAAGGAATTCCTACTTCTTTAGGATCATTTTGGGGTTGGGAAAACCCTGCCGAGAGCCTTCAAATCATGTTTAAGGTTTGAGTAGTTTATTAAGGCCGGCTCTCAACCTGACGCCACCCTCCTCCTTTATCCGGGCTTGGG
>JAOXJP010000003.1:699212-714961 GCA_025762735.1 Platanus orientalis
GCGCAAAGGAGACGCCCTAAAAATATGGGTAGTTTGGTAATTATGGGTGAGCTTTTATAAGGAGGCGGGATTCTCCGGTGCCACTCTTCGAAAGCCAAAACCCTAGTTTTTGTTGGTCACGCTTTCTGCTTCTGTCTAAGCCTCAGGGCGGTTACAGGTATGATCTCCTGCTTTCTCTCATCTATTTCCATTAAGGTTTTTTCTGTTAAGTTTATTGGATCCATCTTTACGATCTTCCGTTCCCTCTCATCTCTTTCCATCAGGGTTTGTTCTGTTAAATTCTATTTGATCTATCTTCATCTCCAGTAATCTATCTCGTTCTCTCTCTTTCTCTCTTTGGTTCCTGCTTAGACTAATGATCCTGCAGATATAGGTTTTTTTTTCCAACTTTTTTTTCTGAAAATTTATGCATCCGGCGTTTTGTTGCGTGTTCGCCTATCTCTTCCCGTGTTCTGCTAAATTTTGTTCAAGGATCTGCACAGTTAATACAGAAGTCGAACATATTTGTTTCTTATTATTTCATTTTTTATTTGTTATTTTTTTACGGTTTCTGGGCGTTGCAATGGTTATTAATGTGAGCAAGCGGTAAATTGAAGTAGTTGCATGATCGTTAAAGTTTGGAGCTTAGATCTTGTTATATAATGTGTTTTGTGTACTTCAGTGGTTTCTTCCGATGTTATTAATTTGTTGTATATATATATGAAACATAATGTTTTTATTTATTGCGATGGGAGCTACATCCTCACAAAACAAATTTAATGAAAAATGCCAATTGGGCAATACCTATTGCCTAGGCGTTGACTTGCCGGGAGCGCCTACATTTAGAGTCTAGGCATGCAGTGGGTAAGAGGCATGCTGTTTTTAGATGGTTTAAGAGGCTGAAATAATATATATATATATATTGTAAAAAAAAAAAAAAAAACTCCTTCATAAGAGAAGATAGGGCATCAGAAGGGGACATGGCATCCCCTCCAACCAAGCCCAAAAAACCCTTAAAACAAAGGCTAGAAGCTAATTACATTATTTCCTAAATTCTGTCTAATTCAATTTTCTTCTATGTTTTGTCCCAAAAATAAAAAAAAATCCTAGGTGAGATTTTTTAGTTTTTTTGCTGGATAACATGATCGTGGGTAAGTTTTTTCAAACACCACAAATTGAACTGCCAAATGATTTAGTGAGTCTGCCACAGATAGCGATAGGACAAACACTAAGTCTTCAGTTCCTTTTATTTTGCTTCATATTTGAATTTTTCCCTGTTAGCATTATCATATTTACCATGACCAGTTCTTTTTGTTGCTTGCTCAGTTATTAATTTGATCTGTTTATTGGGTCTTATTCACATAGGATTTTTTTTCTTTTTCGATTTTGTAATTGGTACTAATTGTTATGATAAAAAACAGGTCATCTTACTCAGTTTATCAGCTTTTATTTGTTAAAACGTCTTGAAATTTGCTATTTTAAATAGTTTAGTTTCTCTAGCATTTTCTCTAGTTGCCATTATATGCTTGGGAGTCTTTTTTTCTTTTTTCTATGAATGAAAAAAATTATTAAGAGGGATAAGGCATCTCTAAGAAACAAACAAAGAACAAAGCAAAAAGGAACAAAAGAGGAGGTGGCCCCCCAACACAAACAAAGGGGAACTGACTGTGGACCCCGTTACACTACAAAGGATTGCACCCTATAACCTCTTTCCAATCCTTACAAAGATCCCTCGTCCTTGAATGCCCACAATCCATACATTGGGATGCCCAAAACAAAATTTTCTCTTTAGTTCGCTTGTAGACTTGAAGGACAGCACAACGTGTTCTAAAAAATCCTCTAATTTCTTTCAAGCCAAATTGACCAACACAGTTGTTTGCACAAGTCTCCAAATTCGTCACCCTTTAGGTGAAAATGCCTTGACCTTCTAGGCAAATACAAGGGATCCCAACTTAGGAAGGGGAACCCATGTCATACCAAAGTCCCTAAGGATACCAAACCACACCTGCCAAGAGAAGGGACAATGAAGAGGAACATGTGAGATCGACTCTCCAACCCTCTACCCAAGGCTACACATATTGGAAAAGATCATTCATTTCCTTCTCGGCACATCTATGGTTGAAATCTTTTCCAAAGAGGTTGTCCACATAAAGAACTGAACTTTATGGGGGATTGGAGCAAACCAAATATCTCGCTAAGGAATGATACGTGCCTCCGATTTGTCCAAAAACTTCACAAACGATTTGATGGTGAACCTCTCTGTAGGGTTTGCTAACCACACTTTTTTTATCTTCTTGATTTGGTTCCACCTGAACTGATTCCAATCTCCCAAGCAAAGCTGCAATATCCTAACCTCCTAATGGATTCCTGTGAACCACCTCCATATACTTTGACACCCGAGCTTGCAGATTAGCTGCTAAGAAAAAGACTGAGGGAAACTTCCTTTTCAAAGGCACATCACCGTGTTATCTGTTCTCCCAAATACACGTCCCTTGCCCATTGCCCACTACCACTTGCAACCCTCTTTATAACTCGGATAAAGCTTCATCATGCCCTTCCAAGGGCTGGTCCGATAAGGGCCTCTAATTGGGCCAGGAGCACCATCCAGCTGCACTCTGTATGTTGAGGCTACAATACATACTGTCCATTTCCAACTCAGACCTCCAAAACCACTTACAAAGAAAAGCCTTGTTCATCAATTTCATTTTCCTAATGCCCAGCCTTCCTTATGCTTAGGAAAATAGATACTATCCTAGGCCACCAAATGTTGTCTCGTCTCATCCTCTCCCCCCCTCCACAAGAAGTCCCTTTGGAACCTCTCTATTTGGAGCGTGTCCTGCCTCAGAATAACTAAAAAGGACATGAAGTATACCGGAATGCTTGATAATGCCGCCTTAATCAAAGTTGCTTTGCCCCTTTCAAAACATCGAGAGTTTTCCAGCTCGCTAGCTCCTTGCCCACCCTATCCAAGACCCTAAGCTTCTTTATTTTTGAATGAGGCTCCCAAGGGAAGACCTAAGAACGTAATGGGAAGTCTGCCAATCCCACACCCCAAGTTGGCAGCCAAAAAATAATATCCGGGACCTCATCAACTGCAATCAGCAAAGACTTCGCGAAATATATTATCAAGTAATGAACTGCCTTTGAGAGTTGCTGCACAAAATCAACGTATCATCTGTGTTTTGTAGGTGAGAGACCATAACATTAGCTCTTCCCACCTGAAATCCTTAAAAAAGCCCTGGCACTGCAACCTTGTGAAACAGGACCCCTAAGGTCTTGGCCACTAGAATGGAAAGAAGGGGAGATAACGGTTTACCTTGCCTTAGCTCTCTAGAGGCTTCAAAGTTTTGAGTTGGGACCCCATTCACTAACACCGAAAAAGAGGACAGACTAAAGCATCTCTACATCCAATTGTGCCATTGCATCCCGAACCCAAACCGCCGCATGATATAAATAAGAATTCCCAGTTGACATGATCATATGCCTTTTTCATATCTCGCTTGCAAATCACCCCCGGCCTCCACTTCTTGCGCTCTTGTCAGCACATTCACTTGCACTTAACAACCCGTCAAGGATGGATCTCCCCTCTTAAAAAGCTCCCTTCTCCATAGAGACAATTGACAACAGAACCCCCGTTAGTCCGACTGTTAGGCATTTGGATATTATTTTATAGGTGCTCCCAACTAGACTCACCGGTCTAAAGTCAGCAAGCTTCTCGACCCCCTCCCTTTTGAGAATTAAAGAAATAAAAGTGGCGTTGCACCGCCTGTCCAAAAAACCTCTCTCATAGAAATCACCGACCACCTGCATGAGATCCTCCTTGATTATCTCCTAGCACACATTGTAGAATAAAATGGGAAAGCCATCCGGCCCTAGGGCCTTGTCTCTTTCCATCAGCCCAATTGCTGCTTTTAGATAGGGTTAAAAAAAGAAGGAACAATGATTCGCTGGAGAGGTGAATAGAACAAAAAAAATGGGAAACAAAAGAAAGCGAGAAACCAAGAGGGAAAGAGAAGAATGAAAAGCAGCTACGACATCAATTCTCTCTCAAAAAAAGGCTATAACATCAATTCTTCCTCCCTCACATAGAATACCAAACATCCTCATCAGAATCTTTCTTAACCAATCATGAATACAAGAAGAGTAAATTAAGGCAATCAAGCTCTCCTCCCTAGACACCTTATTCTCAAAGACTCTGGTTTCGCTCATTCCACATTCCACAGACACCAACAAATAACACCTGGGAGAGACCTTCATACGGCTTTGTGAAGGCCTTTTTAAGTTTCTTATCTGCCAGTTGGAGATCAGAGCTCTTAAATTGGTTGGGAACAAGGACATATTTAGGTGGTAGAGGAAGAAGTTCCACATTGTGCCAACCATTAGAGGATGCAAAAGCAGGTGATCCATTGATTCTTTCTCTAATGTGCACAACACACATGTTAGTCAGGCTCCAACCTCTACCCTTCACATTGTCTAAAGTTTGAATTTTGTTTAGAAAGGCATTCCAAAAGAAGAAGAAGAAGGAGCTACCTACAATGGAATTCTTAGATACCAAAGAACAGAACCATTCAGACTTTCCAGAGCATGTAGAAAGACTTAACTGAGAAAGACCTTTTCCTATCCTTGGTCCACATTCAACTATCACTTTTGCTAGGGTTTGGCAGACTTACATTATGCCGGACCATGAGCCGCATTAACTCCATTTCCAGTCAGCCTTGATTCCACTCACTTGTCCCACTGATATTATTATAATGAGCTGCTACAGAAGCCTGATTATAACAGGCTAGGAAGTAGATACGAGTGTAAACATACTTGAATGGGGCTTCACTGCACCACCTATTCTCCAAAAACCTAATGTCTTCCCCAGAACCTAGCTTGAACCTAATGAACTTCCTAGTTCCAAAACTTTTCTTTACATCTAACAATTGACTTGTGGCCTCTCCACACCTTTATGGGGACAACACCAAGTGCTGATTCATTTTTTTTAAGATGCTAAAGGTGGGGGTGGGGGATTTGGATTGCCTTAGTTGCTGGTAGTTTTGTTAAAACTCTATTTCTGTCATTTAGGTCAAGTACCAGTCTGAGCTCACCGCTGTGTTTTAAGAGATCAACATTACACTTTAGGTGGTTAGATGTCCAAGATATTTTTATGGGTTCCATTGGCCCTGGAAATGTCTATGGGTAAAGGGGAGCTGAAAGGCATTACTTACTCTGTTGCAAATTGAGCTTCAGGCAGTCAACAGAGCTTTTTGTATGTCTCATTGCTGCAATTATGCTTTATTTTGAATAGTGTCCAAGGCTGCATAACTATTTACAGATTCTGTGAACCACCTTAGCGCCTCATGTTCTTTATTTGCAAATTTTTGTTAGATAACTATACGCATTCTGCCTGCATGTGAACCACCTTAGTAAACATCTTTTTTATTTCTGCATGTTTGCCTTGCCCCTGACATAGGCATAGAGGACAGCTATTACATCGTCCCTTTCTGTTGCAGTACACCTAATTCTTTCTTGATTTTAACATGAAAGATCTCTTTGGTCTTACTTAAGTTGAAGATGTCAGCTTGCTAAGTTGGTAAAGTCTGTCAGTGTTTGTACCAGACTTGGGTTTGTAACCCATTAACTGATCTTCTACTAATTAACTAGCACCTAAAAAAACCTTACTTTTTTTTATTAAATGCATTTAGTGCTTATCGTCATTCTTTGCAGGAACAAGCTTTTGTGAGAATGGTCAGAGTCAGTGTCTTAAACGATGCTCTTAAAAGCATGTACAATGCGGAGAAGCGAGGGAAACGACAGGTCATGATTAGACCATCCTCGAAAGTGATCATCAAGTTTCTCCTGGTCATGCAGAAGCATGGTTTGGCCTATGCTTCATTTCTTGTTCTTTTATCAGTCCTATTCTGTTTGTTTTGTTTTTTTGTTTTTTATCCTCTTGCTGCTTCTACATCTTACAAATCTTTTTATTTTCTTCTTTTGCTATTTGGTTTCACTCTACACAGGTTATATTGGAGAGTTCGAGTATGTTGATGATCACAGGTCTGGCAAAATTGTGGTTGAGCTGAATGGGAGGCTGAACAAGTGTGGGGTTATTAGTCCTCGTTTTGATGTGGCTGTCAAAGATATTGAGAACTGGACTGCGAGGTTGCTTCCCTCGAGACAGGTTAGCTTAAGAAGTTTGTAGTTATTTTCAAAACCAACTTATTTTTAACAGGGATATAGAAAGTTTGTTTGTAAGGGAGATGTGTGCCAAATTAACCAACTGATCTAGAGATTCTCTTTTCGAGGCCCCTTTTCACATATTTGTACAACTTTGAAAAGCATGTTTTAGATTGGATGGTTATAATTCTCTGAAGGTGTTTATTATCTTCAGAGATCATCAAGTTGACACTTGTTGAATGATGATGGCCTTGCTTAATCCATGGCTGGCAGAATAGGGTCATTTTATGTTCAATAATGTGTATCATTTCGTCATTTGATGATTATGTAAAAACCTGCAGTTTGGGTATATCGTTCTGACAACCTCTGCCGGTATCATGGATCATGAAGAGGCTAGAAGAAAGAACGTTGGTGGTAAAGTACTTGGTTTCTTCTACTAGACAGTCTTTCCTGAGGATGGACTTCGATTTTTCTGCTTATTTCTGAGGAGTTTTTTGGTGCATTTCGGGACTTTGTACTTCGGGTTAATTTTATGTTTACATTGGCTTGATTTTCTTTCTTTGTTTTGAACTAAATTGGAGAGTATATGCTTGGTATTTAATGGGTAAAGGTAATTTTTCATTCTCAAATATTGGGAGTTGTGAGTAAGCCTGAAGGATAATTTCCCAGATCGGCTAGATCAATTTTATTTTTTTAGTTGCTGGGTTGGTAAGAAACCCAACTCGTTTTAGATAGTGGTGGCAGATTAGCTTTTTAAAATGTCGAGATAACGGTTAACTATATTCGTATTGGATTTTACTTAATCGAATATTAGCTTCGAATTCAGATATCTATGGATATTTAAAACTAAGATCCGTTATTTAACCGAATAAATTAGAAGATTACACTTTCAAAGGTTTTTGGGGGCTAAAAACATGAGATGATGGAATGAGGGAGAGAGCTGGAGAGTGATTGGACTATTATTAACACTAATAAAAAAAGTAGTGATTAATGATGGATGTGAAGGATTACCAAAAAATAATAAAAATGAAGGTGAAGGTGATGTGGATTACGAATATGGAAAGGATGGTCTATCCATGATTTGGTGTCCAGGAAACCAGAGGCTGTCATATGGAATAAAATGCATATTCCATATTAACAAAATATATCTCCCACCCATTATTTTCCATATGACGTCCCCCTGGTGTCCTGGACAGAACATCCTTTGTGTGTGTCTGTATAAACGAATACTAATATTTAGTCAGAGCGGATGTATATATATGCATCCATATTTACCTTAAAGTGGATCAAATGCAAATGATACCGATACTTATGTGAATAGTTGTGTCCAGGTAGGTAGATACTTGTGTGAATAGTTGACACCCAATCTCCAGGTTGGTAGGCTTCGAAGAGGATCGAATGAAGTGGATATGCCTATTTGTATTTGTTTACTTAATTGAAAATTGGATATGAAATCGGATATCTTGTGGATATTTAAAACTAGAATCTGTATTTATATTTGTTTATTAATGGAAATTGGATATGAATCCACATTTGATTATATGTTCTATCAAATAATTAAGGTATTGAATAGTGACACATATTGGGGTTATAAACACAGGGTGAGGGAAAGAAGCGGGGTGAGAGATGGGACTGTTAGTAACAATAAGAGCAGAGACTAGAACCCTCTGGAGAAGATGTTAAAGAGTTACTATCTTGCTGATCCAAGAATGCAGGTGAAGATGACGATGATGATAAAGATTGCGCAGGTTTCAAAGTTCAACCAGAGAAGGGGAGCTGGTTACTAGACAGGTTTCAGCTTTCTTTCGCACAAAATGAGCGGGAGATAAAAATGGGTTAGGGTTATGGCATTCATATACTAAATTCTATGTAGGGAAAGTATCTGCTGCACCCAAAAGAGCACACAAAAGATGAGGTGTATATGGTTAAAACTGTAAAAATAGTTTTCAAATGAAAAAATAGGCACCCATAAGATGGGGTTTATAGGGTTAAAACCATAAAAAAAAGTGTTCCAATGAACATTTGCTACCTATTTAAAAGAGGCACCAAATTCAAAACACCATCACATGTTAGCTTGTGGTGTGGGGACACGAAACAACATACTGTTTTGGGTGCAACAGATCCTTTCCCTTCACTTCTATGTATTATTGTCTACCATATTATAATATAAATATTAGTAATAGTAGACTGAACCAGGATACAAACAATGTACTGTAACCTCAATTGCTAATTTGGATGGTCTATCTTATTAGACATTGAGCTGCTTTGAAGTCCGGTTTATTTACAAAAACACTCTTATTAGACACGGAGTCATGCATTTATTTTAGAATATTTATATTTATTTATAGAAGATTTTCTCTTCGTATCAAAATGCATCTCTCTCTCTCTCTCTCTCTCTCTCTCTCTCTCTCTCTCTTTTTCATCTAGTAATAAGTAGGTTATGTTACTTATACATACTATTGTAGATTATGTTACATCGTAGTAGAATATGTAAATACTTTTAACCCTAACGGATATGAATATATTAACTTAATGAATTTGTTTAATAAGATATATATGAAATTTGGTTAACTTAACAGATGCGAATATGAATCTATGTATATCCAATTCAATTAAATATATGTCCGTTTAAAAAACATTTGATTATAAATGAACCAAATAGGATACGCCAATATCATGATCATATTCGGTTTATTTGCATCCTTAAGAATAAGGTTTAAGGTTTAGGGTTGTGGTAACTGGACGTTGGGCCGACAACATATTGGAATCCACGTTTTAGTATCTTTGGAAAGAGTTCCAATAATCTCGCCATGCCTTCTAGCATTACCTCATTTTTCATGCTAGTTGTAGAAGTTGGAAGTTGGGCCCACGGTGGTTGGAATCCACGTCAGTATCCTCGGAAAGAGTTCGAATCACCTCCACTGTCAGTATTCTTGGAAAGGAAAGAATTCGAATCATCTCCACTTCACTTCAGATGGAGAAAAATCCTGTCAGCTCCCATAGACAAGGGCTAACTCAGTAAAAACACATGGGTAGATCAGGTGTTTTAAGTAAATATAAAGAAGATGATCACCTCATTATTTACCAAAACACCCTTTTCAGTTAATGCTTGATTTGAGACTGCGGTACTCTCTCCATCTCAAATGGGAATGATTCAAACTCCCTTCGAAATTTGTCCTGCAAGTGTTATGACATCTCAGGACAATATTTTTTTTGGAAGAAAATGTTCTATGATGACAAAGTGTCAGTAGTGTTTATGGTGAATTATAAGCTAACACATGATGTGTTTGGGTTCAAAAAAGTGTTCAGGTATTAAAAAAGATACATTGAATTCAAAAACACATCATGTGTCAATCAATGGCATGCCTACATAGGCCTGTGTCAACACAGACAATCACTCTGTTTTTTTTTGGGTCCCTATATCAACTACTTTGGCTCCTGAAGCAACTCACATACAGGCTTACTTAACATGTCTCACCATTTTGGAGTCACAGAGCTTTCTGTGGCGAATTGTTTACGTTTACAACTATAGAGCGAAAGGGAAGACATGTATTTTGAGTATTCTAACTCTTGATGTGCGTTGTTGTCTATGGTTTCTCATTAAATATTAATTTTCACGGCATTCCCTAGAAGACTTGCATACGGAATTCATTGAGAAATATAAAATATATGAACTCAACACAACTCAACTCAACTCAACAAAGCAGAGTGTCTTGAAACATCAGCCATTCAGACAACAATGTTAAAACACCGTTGGTAGTTCTTTTTTGGGAAAGGATCTGCTACACCTAAGTTGTCTGTCCCCTCATGTCCACACACAAAATGCAAGGTGTATCGGGGTAAAACAGTTTTCAAATGAAAAAAAAAAAAGGTACCCATTTGGTATATAGAGTTAAAACCATCAAAAAGTGTTCAAATGACCATTTGCTCCTTATTTAAAAGAGACAACAAATTCAAAAAAACCATAACGGTCAGCTTGTGGTGTGGGGACACAGAGTAACATACTATTTTGGGTGTAGCAGATCCTTTCCCTTCTTTTTTTTTTTTTATATTTTTTATATGTTTTGGCCATCCAAAGTATTGCAATTGATCGATCGAATTACTAGAAACACGAAGTCTTGAGGTTCCCTAAAGAATACAAAGTGAGAAATAAAGAACTTAGAGAGCAGAGAGAGACTAATAAGCACAGATCAATCAATGAAAACACAAACAAGTTATAATACTTCTCCTTTCATAGTTTAGTATGGTAAAAAGAAATACATATTGCCTTACTTATATAGCTTATCTGAGAATGATTAAACATATAACCATCTCAACTAGAGACATTGCCAAAGGATTTTCAGTTGCCCCAACTGGTCCACCTACCACCACAGCCTAAAGATCATCACGCTGCCCATTCAATCATCACCATCCTCGTCATCATCCCCGCTTATGTCATCACCCCCAGCTCCGGACTCCATGAGAACCAACAAAGAGAATCAGACCCAGGTGAAGTACTGGCCCTCCTAGTACAGACGAAAGAAGAAGAGGCATTTGAGCCTTAAAAGGGGTGGGTGAGTTAAGGTTGTGGTTTGCTTTTGTAGAGGGTGAAGAAGAAAGGATCTTCTCAGTATATGCTTGGAGCACAACTTATGTGGCCCTTCCTCTTTTGCTTTTGCTATTATTTTTCTCGAAAGTAAACATGGCATTTGTGGAATCTACCTAGGTTTGTTCTCTCACGTCACCGGCCTTTTTCTTCCTCCTCCCTTGTGGACATAGGTGGTTGCTAACGTAAACCCAACTTTTCTGGGACGCATGCTCATCAATCAACACCATCCAAATCTCATGCCATGACTTCGAAGATTCGAAACGCAAGAATCACATCCATTGGATTTCATCGTGACCGCATGATCGTGGCTGATTTGTGGTAAAATTCACCCGTTGCAGCAGTCTAACTGCAATCAAACTGTACACCCAAGTAGGGGTGTCAATATGCCGAGCTTTTCCCAGCTTAGCTCAGGCTAGAACCACGCTCAAGCTCTTCATGACCCTAAAATGCTCAGGTCACCAAACTCAAAGTTACAGATTTAGGCCAAATCTTAAAGCCCAACACAGCCCACGAGCAGAACGTGCTCCAACGGGCTAAAATTAATTAGTTGGAACCGGCCTAACAGCCCATAATATTACAAACTATATCTATATAAATGCATTTAGTGTTTAAATATATAATATAATAAGCTATATCTAAATGTATTATATAGATATCTAAGATCCTTAACAAGCCGAGCTAGCTCAGCTCATTTAACAGCCCTGGCTACACCCAAGCATCAACAACACCAAAACATGATTGTTAAGAGTGCAAAGGAGAGTTACTTGCGGACTACCTTATGAGTTACTCTCATTTGTCACTTTCATTTTCTTTCTACATGTCCATTAGTGTGAGACAATACACAAAAATCTCTTAATCTCGAAAGAATTCTTGACATGAAAACACAGAAAGTACTGATATTGAATAGAAAAAAAATATTACATTCTTTTTTGGTAGCCAGAAAAAAATATTACATAAGTGTGACACAAATCCATTGATCCGATAATGTAGTATAAGAACTAGTTCGATGACAACAAGGTGAACATACAGGGATAGACAGATTCCTTCGCTAGGAGATAAAGCTATAAGGAGCAGCAGGGAAACATACTTCCAAATCAAGCCCAACCAGCCTATCTTCTCAGGCTCTCCACAATATAGGCCGCATAGAGATTCCTTCACAACAAGAAAAACAAAAGAATAAATGAGATCAGGATCATATATGAGAACCAGGGTCACACTTCACAACCAACCCATATCCATCATATAGATAGCATAGAGATTTTTTTCACAAATAAATAAAATAAACATATGGAACTAGGATCATAAACTAAGAAGCTGGACTCACTTACAAGCAAAGGTTTATACTCTAATAAATATCAATTAAAAATATATCAAGTTATGAATCTCTAGCCATGAGCTAATGCCCATTAATCTGGATAGCCCATTTGATGAACCACAGCACAAAAGTGAATTTTGATTTAATGAGTTCGCAATCTCATCAATCATCCACTTTGTTTTTATTTCTGTCATTATTATTTTTGAATTAGACAGTTTAAGACCATATCATTAGGCAAAGGCTAGTTGAAGAGGGGCCCCATTGACAGAATGATCCTGATCTACGAACATATGTAACAGTTCATTCATTCAACCCATTTCCCTCCAGTACAGGTTAGCGAATTTCCACAATGAAATAAATACAACAAAGGAGGTGATGTGGAATAGTTGCTTACATGGAGTGTTGGATGGCATCATAGGCAGTTGAGGCAGGCAGAAAGTCATTCACTGCCACTTCCTTGTTTTCATTTTTCTTGTCTGATTCCCATTTGTTAAGAAAAAATAACATGCAAAATTTATTTTGTTCTTTGTTGGCCTACAGAGAAATAGGCATAAGCATGACCCAAAAAATAAATAAAAGGAGAAATGTACACACATGGAATAGAAACATCTACTTGCTTAGAAATAATAATAGGATACAGTCTTCAAAGAAACGCTTGATCTCCGCCAAGCGATGAGGTGGGAGCTCCTTGATATCAGTGTAGTGTCGGTACTCAGGATCATCAGCACACACTGCAATTATTTTGTCATCTTTCTCTCCCTGTACACATCAATGTTATAGTACAATGAATATTCTTTCAAAAGTCAAAAGAACATTTAAGCCATGGGAGAACATATACCTGATCAATCATAGGCATGAGGCCTATGGCTTTAGCCCGAAGAAAGCATCCGGGAAGAACTGGTTCCTGTAAATATTTGCAACACAATGAAGAACCAATAAGCCAAGCTCAAGTAATGAGAATGTCCTATACAATTTTAAACAAGACTCAGATATTAATAAGAAAAAATATGTGATGATCCCAGCAGTCAATACACAAGGTCCGCTGAAAAATTGAATTAAATTTACCACCCTGTAAGTCGATCATTAAAGGGCCATGTTGATTTGACAACTCTAAGCATCCAATAGGATACGGTTGGAATGGGCTTTTGCTTAACACCCATATCAAAATTACCAAACTACTAACTTTGGAAATTTTAAAGTTATTCTGGAAAAGCAGGACCCCTTACTGAATCACAACAGCATCCAATATATGGTTTGCCTGCTACAACTGTAAACCACATATTTCCTTCAATCATGTTTGGGTAGATAAGATAATCAGAAAGGACTCATATCACCATGCAAACAAGAGGTGGCCAATTAATGAAAGGATTGGATTCAAGAATGCCCAACCACAAGAGTGTAGTTCCCACCATAACCATCTTTCCTTGGTAAATTTACTTGCAGATAATGGAAAGAGGGAAGTGAAAAAGATATTAATTACAGTTTTTCTAGAAACCACTTCTCAATCTCTTTTATACCCTCTAAAATATTTATTTCACAAATATCCCAACACAGTTCATCTCATTAGTATTATATGGCATAATACTAATTCCTCATCCAACCCCAAACCCAATTTCACACCCTGAGGAAAAAAAGGAAAAAATTAAAAAGTAATACATACATATAATGTGTTTGCATCTACCTGCAAGCATGTGTAATAATGTGATCATGAATTTGAATAGCATACCTGCATGAGGACCAAGACATCCATGGGGTCACTATCCTCACAAAGAGTACGTGGTATGAACCCATAGTTGTGGGGGTACACAACTGATGAATACAGTATACGATCAACCTGCAGAAATAAGTACCAAATAATATGCTTTATAAAATGCAAAAGAAAGTAAAGAAAGCAGAAGTCGGAAGATAGAGAACAGGTTGTCTGGTTACCTTGATCAACCCTGTTTTTTTGTCCAGTTCATACTTAACCTTACTTCCTTTTCCAATTTCCACCACCTGCAAGATAACAATGTATTTATTTAACCTAAATGGTTCAAATAAACTTTATCCACTATCTTAAACACAAATGTATCTATATGAAAGAGTTTTATTCTAAGAATGAAAATCTAAATTATACCAACACAAAGGCCATGGTAGAAGACTGCATTTTTAACCTTTATTTAGGAATAATGCATATGACTCTATGCTAATCACATCACATTATGCTACCAGCCTACCACTGTTTTGCAAATATAAGTTAACTATCAGCTCTCATTCAATCCATAGAGTTTAGTATCCTTACACAGTTGAAAATTGTTGGAGCTCCAGGTCCTGCATCCAGAAATACATACAAAATAAACGGTCGTTATGTTGACAAAGAAACATTAAAAATTTGACCATTAGATATTCTATATTTGAGTTTGAATACTGTACCCAAATCATAAAACAAGTTATTTTACAAGGTTATTCAAACCAAGAATAAAACCAAATCAAGTCCATAACTGCATTTTGCGACAATACTATTCCCCAAATTTGAGAAAAATGGCAGCTTTTATTTTCAATGACAATCATCAAAGAGTCCTACTACAACATTCAACTTCGCAAAGCTGTGGAGACTAAAAGGCTTTGGTGAGTGTGGTACAGACTTTGGATGAGTTTACATCTCAGGTTCTGAATCTAGCACACCCTGGCAACAATTACTGCAATAGAGGAATCCTTCTTCAACTTAAGAGCTCTAGCACATCATTTTACGCAAATCCAAAACTCGTAGATGCTTCCCAATCCTAAATTAACTTATTTTCTCCTGTACACATTCTAGATTCTAAACCAGCTCTCCCGCAGGCAACTTCTTCCAATAATCAAGGTTACAACACCGCCATGTGTTAAAAGTTCTCTCTTGTACTACCATAAACTATACTTGCCAATTTAGCAAACTTTTCAAATGCACTTGAATTGCTTCTCTAGAAAGTTTCAAAGTTTGACCTTCCCATCCATCAGCCTGTGCAACCCACAAGTAATCAATAATCTCTGCTTTAAGCACTCTCAAGTATGGCTCTTTGTGCAATAAATATAAATAACAAATGATCTTTAGCATCACTCAAGGATTACGAGGTCCTTAACCGATTTGAAAAAATCCTCCCAAACTGCATGCTATAAGGATTAAGATTGAATAATAAATGGAACTAAATGAGTATCCAACTGACTCTAAAACTCACATTCAGCACCAATTGACAAATACACTAAAATTGCAATAATAATTCTTATTGATTGGCAATAAATTAGTTGAAAGCAATAAGAATCTTGAAATCAAAAGCTTCAAAACAAAACCACTTAAACACTGTCTTTTCCACAGCCACATTTTTTACCCAAAAATAGAACAATATCAGTATGAGAACAAGGTACAGTGAAGAACTGTTTAAGGCAAACAGCCTAAGTGAGGATGAAACCTAACAAACTGATCTAACTTTTAGAGTCTACCCATAAGAAACAACATTTCCAGACCCAGTAATGCAATTAATCAAACCAAAACCCGAAAACAGATATACCCATCAATACCCAGAAAACCTAGATCCCAAAACCAAAGAAAAATTCATTAAAACACTAACCTTGATTCAACAATCGACAACATATGATGTAGAACAGAACTCACAACAAGTTTTGTGAGTTACACACAAGAAAGAAAAAAAAGCTCTAGTAGAAATCATGAGAGTTACACACAAGAAAGGGAAA
>JAOXJP010000003.1:728885-744743 GCA_025762735.1 Platanus orientalis
TAATTTCTTATATGTATTTATATGTGATGTTTTTTTGAATTTGTTGTCTCTTTTTTGACACCTACTTTTCATCTCAATTGCTTTTTGGATGTTTTTAACCCGCAACACACCACATGTTAGCTTATAATTCACCATATACACTACATACACTTTTTCACCAAAGAACATTTTCTTCACACACATACACACACACACACACACACATATATATATAAGTTTGGGTTTTGGGCCAGGCCTTGAGCTGGACTGAGGTAAGTCCAAGCCTGGCCCTAATAAAGATTAAGGACTTCAATTCAGGCCTGGGCCCTTATTGGGCCTAAGTTGGGCCAGACTATTTGAGCCAAATTTCGGACTGGGCCAGGCCGTGCTTGGGCTGGCCCGAGCCCATGCTCAGCCATAGTTCGAACGAGTGGAACTAGGCTCACTAATTGTTCTCTGATGACACCTGTTCCGGTGGAGATTTTTCGGTTTTCGAAATGAATACGGATAGACGGCAACCTCATTGAATTGGCGTCCGTGAGTAAAAGGGAAGAATCGGTCATTTCAACCGCGGGCACGCAAGACTCGTGGTTTGTTAACCGTAGTAACCCTAACCATAGGTTGACTCGGCTAGTTCCACGGCAAGATACTATAATAATAATGGAAAGAGTGGGGTTCACCACGCCAATTCCAGTCCGAGTCTCGGTCCTTAGCGTGGTCAGCCCATTTTCCTCGCGTCCTTCTCTCGCGCATTGGGTTCTTCCTCTGTAAGTCCTGAAAACCTGAGTTCACTTCTCCAAAATTTACTCTTCTTCTCAGTTCTAACCACAATTTCTTCTCTATTTCATCAAAATTGTTTTCCTTCCTTTTATTTTAATTTTCAAATTCTGTAAACGAATCGCCATATCTCTCTGACACAAATTCATAGATAGCCGCAGTTTAAATGTGAGATTCCAGAGTTCAAATTTAGTACTGTGTTCTTTCTTTTTCTTTCCCTTCCCCAAGAAATGAATCGAACATTTGATATTTCGTTTTATTCTTTATGTACTTCCTTGCTTTCTAGGTTTTTTTTATTTATTTATTAATTTTTTAAAATTCTTGGTTTCATTAGGGTTTCGTTCCCCATTTTACAATGTAGTTTGGTTTTTTATCTTCTTTTTTTGAAAATTTATGATGCCTAGGATGTTAATTTTAGCTGTTTGAGTATGTTTAGTACTTAAATTTTAATTCCAGTTTGGGATCATAGGTGTACGTCTTGGATGGGGTTTCTGTTTCATCAATTACGTTTTGTTTGATTTTCCGTGTCTTCAGTCTTTACAGCGGCGGTCGATGGTAGAGGTTTTACATTGAAGATTTGTAGTGGCCATGATTGGGGAGGAGGATGCCGCCGGTTATCGGGGGCAGTGTCAGGTTTCCGGTGGCCGGAAAGCATTCTGGAGGTCGGCATCTTGGTCTTCCAGGTCTTCAGCGCAGAGCCCTGCACATTTGGATCATGTCAAAGACTCTGCAGATCCACATAGTACCGAGAAGAACAGCGGACAGTTCAGACGGTTTCCTGTTCCTCTCACTCCTCGGTCTCAGCATAACTCTAAGGCTCGGGCTTGCTTGCCCCCATTGCAGCCATTGTCAATTGCTCGCCGGAGCTTGGACGAGTGGCCAAAAGCCGGTTCAGATGATGTTGGGGAGTGGCCCCAACCTCCCACTCCAAGTGGCCGAAGAGATTTAAACAAACCTGGGGAAGGATTGAAGCTGGACTTGTCTTCTTTCCAGAGAAACCCAGATCCCACGGGAACCCTTGTTAACAAAGAAAGGTTTGCCTTCTTTGATAAGGAGTGCTCGAAAGTTGCAGACCACATTTATCTTGGGGGAGATGTAGTTGCTAGGAACAGGGATATTCTTAGGCAGAACGGTATCACCCATGTTCTCAACTGTGTTGGTTTTGTTTGCCCTGAATACTTTAAGGCCGATCTCGTGTACAAGACGTTGTGGTTGCAGGATAGCCCATCCGAGGACATTACCAGTATTCTCTATGATGTCTTTGACTACTTTGAAGATGTGAGGGAGCAGGGTGGCAGGGTTCTGGTCCACTGTTGTCAAGGGGTGTCTCGATCTACATCTTTGGTGATTGCTTATCTCATGTGGAGGGAAGGACAGAGCTTTGATGATGCTTTTCACTATGTGAAGGCTGCGAGAGGAATTGCAAATCCGAACATGGGTTTCGCCTGCCAGTTGTTGCAGTGCCAAAAGAGAGTCCACGCCATTCCTCTCAGCCCCAGTTCAGTGCTGAGGATGTACCGGATGGCCCCCCATTCTTCATATGATCCTCTGCATCTGGTTCCAAAGATTTTGAATGATCCTTCTCCATCTGCCCTAGATTCTAGAGGAGCATTTATCATACATGTGCCTTCCGTTATCTACATATGGATTGGTAAAAGCTGTGAACCCATCATGGAAAGGGATGCAAAGGGAGCTGCCATTCAGGTTGTTCGTTATGAGAAAGTGCAGGGCCCAATAATAAGCTTTGAAGAAGGGGAAGAACCACCAGCCTTTTGGAATACCTTTTCAAATCTCCCACCTTTGGAGGATAAGTCTGGCAATGGTGCGCAGGTTGAATCTGCTGTTAAGGTTGTCCCAGGTGAGAGAAAAGTGGACTCGTATGATGTGGATTTTGAAATCGTCCAGAAAGCAATCACTGGGGGTGTGGTGCCACCATTCTCAACTTCAGTGGCTGGACATGAAACCCACCTTCCTGCTAGGGAAAGCAATTGGAGTGTTTTGAGGCGGAAGTTTGCCTCTGGGAATATGAAAGAGTCTGCTTCAACTCCCAAGGTGACCCTATGTCGAGTCTATTCTGACTCTATGTTGATAGTAGACTCTGATATTCGTGTAAACAAATTCCCACATTTGTTGGCAGGCTCAACATCATCTTCTTCACCTCCTTATCTTTCTCCAAGTTCCCTTTCTTCTGATTCAAGTGTCAGTTCCAAATTTAGTTCAGAATCACCCTCGCTCTCTCCTTCAACATCTTCATATTCTCTTACCCCATCTCCTGCTTCCTCTACGGTGCCTGACTTGCCACCCCTGTCATCCAAGAAATGTCTTCATCCCATACATAGCAGTCCAGAAGCTCACTGTATCAGTCATACTTCAAAGTCTTGTTCTCGAGCAGTCTTATCACCTTCTAAAAAACTTGCTTTTTCCCTTGCTGAATGCAGAGGTAGCTTGTCACCATCTCTGAAGCTGCCAGCCTTGACTGATTATAGCTCACTGTCACCTAGAAGGATAAACATTTCATCTTCATCATCTCTTGCAAGTCAACAGTATGGCATCGGGAGAGACAGCAATACATGCTCTTCGAGGAAACCATGTGATAAAGAACAAGTTTCACAGTCCAATGAGGCAACTACAAATGAGGAGGGAGGTGCAACTCAAAAAAGCCAGTCGCAGATGTGTTTAGCTGGATCAGTGATTGATGGTTCTGGTGCCAAGGAAGCTGCTTTGGTAAAAAATTATCCCCTGCAGGAGGGCTGGGATTTCTCTGTCTCAGCTGGATTAGTGGACAATGATTCAGAATTCTGTAATTCAATGCAGCCCATAGTATGCCGCTGGCCTACTTTAGAGAGGGTTGCAGCATTTGGTGCAGGCTACCTGGATTCAGAAGCTGCTTTTCTTTTCTACGTCCCGAGTACAGGTGTTGGCAAGCATAAAGATAGAATGGTATATTTGTGGATAGGAAAATCTTTCAAACATGGTAGCAGCCGGATTCAACTAGAAAACAACAGAGATGTAGAAGAGATTGACTGGAATCAAGTTGGTTGTGACTTTCTTTCAGAAATGGCTCTGCCAAAGGAGATCCCCATTGAGGTATGGAAAATGAGCTTCCCTTTTATTAAGTTATTTGTTTATTTTTTGATGGATAATCATTATGTTTCATTTGGAAAATAATCAAGTACAAGAAAGATGGGCAGGTCGCTCCTGCTGTGGCAACCTGACCAAAGATCAACAAGATAAAAAAAAGATCTAAATACCATTACATTTATTTGTAGGTTTATGGATCTTTCTCTTGCTCTGTTTATCACGGCCTAAATATTGAATGATACCTCGTTATTTTTTACTTGATTCTAGACAAGGTTCTTTCTTTTATTGCCATTGTAGACTTCTTATGCTTTCCACGAAGCACATTTTATAGTCCGTGCTTTACAGTACATGTTTACTTTATATCTGCTGTTGGTAAACAAATTCTTTGGTATTCTAGGGTTTATGAGCATACTGAAATGGTCTAAAGATTGAAAATGCATTGATGGGATGAGAGTGAGTTGTTGACTCTATGTTACTTAGATGTGGAAAGTGGATATGGTGTAAATGCAGATGTGCAGTTTTGGTTGAGAAAACTGGAAATTGAGTTCAAGTTACAAAGACCATGTTCTTGTACGCGTTCGTCTATGATTGAAATTTATGTGGGATAGTTACACAGGGAATGGTGGTTTGAGCAGTCACTGTGGTGTTCGAGTTCTTCTGAAAAAAGATAAGCAGTGATATCAATAACAGAAACTGGGTTATTGAACTTGGGGGTCAATATGAGCTTACTTGTAGATAAGGCTGTCAATTGGGTCGGGCTGGCTTGAAGCCCGACATGTCCGGCCTGAAAAATAATTGGGCTGGACCAACGTAATTCTGGGCTGGGCTGAGTTTGGGCCCAACTTTTAGGCCCGAAGTTTTATTCGGGCCAAGTTTAGGCAGGCTCAGGTTCAGCCTGAGGCCCAGCCCAGCCCGAACTAGTTAGCAAATAATAATTTTATTTATATGGTGATATTAGCTCTCTCTCTCTCTCTCTATATATATATATATATATTATTTTTATCCTTTTTGGATCCATATATTTTTAACAAATTTACTATCATCAAATAGTTTAAGTGTCAACTGTTAAAAAAAAACCCATATAATATGTATTTAGGGGTAATTATAGGCTTAAAATCAACCCAAAAATTAAGAAAAGAGTATTAATTTGGGTAGCCCGGATTCGGTCTGAAGCCTGTTGTTTTAAAACGGGCTGAGTTTGGGCCAAATTTTTAAGCCCGAAGTTTATTCGAGCTGAGTTTGGGCAGACCTTGGCCCGGCTCAGCTTGGCCTAATTGACAGCCCTACTTGTAGATTGAAGAGTTCTGATCCCAAAAACAGCATGAATTTGTAAATCTATTTGATTCATGTGGGTTGGTGCTAAGGGTAGCGGTTATAATCTTTACTTGTTAAGATCATTGTTTAAAATGCTAAACCTTGAGGTGAGGCTTCACTTGCCAAAGCATGGGGCATAAGCTTCAAGGCGTGAGGCTTACACCTCATGAGCATGCCTTACTAGTAAATAATTAAATAGATAAAACATAGTATTCTATTTTACATGTGAACAAAATGAAGAGGCTGTTAAATTGGTAAGAAACCTTTTTTTTATTTTATTTCCTTCATCTTCTTCTTTTAATTTGAAAGGTCATGTGACATGCTCAAGAGGTTGACAGATTGGACTTGAGGAGTGAAAAAGGCATGCTTTTTACCATGCCTTGATGCAGTACACTCCACGAATACCAATTTTAGAGAGATATAGAGTTTATGTGTGTGCCTGGAACCTTGTATGGCAGCCAATAATCTAATACCCAACCTCTAAAGTAAGGAAATCTAATCAAACAAAACAAGTAACAGCATAAATTCCTTCAGCCAACACTCAAGCAGTATATCAAACACCTTGTCAGCACTTTAAATCCACACAGCAGCATACATCCAATGGGGACTGGTTGATTTCTTCAAATCTCCAACACAATATTACTTCCAGGATTACCGTATAGAAGGACAAAGGTGTGGGTTGCTTTAGGTGTTGAAAGAGTAGCAAGGGATCCATTACTCAGGTGGCTGCAGGTATAGGTGTAGTGGGTTTAGGAGTTTGGTTCAGAAAAACAATTGGGATTGGGTTTTAGAAATAACCGCAGGCTATAGGATGGGATTTATTGTGGTAAAATAGAAGGGATATTAAGTAGATTGGTTGCTGGAAAACTAGGCGGCAAGGATAGGATGGATGGGATGCAATTATAGAAAGGAATGTGGATTGTGGGAGTGGCTGACTGGTTTTAATGGAGGTGGAGGGTTTGGGTGATGGTATTTAAGGTGTGATGTCAAAAGAGGATCAAGGAATGGATGTAATGGAGTGGCCAGCTGCTTAGGATGGGGATTATGGGGTTGGATAAAGTACTTGTGAGAAATCACCAACTCACATACCTTGGACATCACCATCCATGGTTTCACCCTGGCACAAGAAGCTGGAAGAAAAAAGTCTCACTCGTGTAAGAGGGAGAAAACCAATAATTTTTTTATTTTTTTATAAATCTTCATGGTCTTCGATCAAAGAGGAAGACCCCCCTTTATAAACTCACAAATCCTTAGGTTATAAACTCACAAATCCTTAGGTTTCCTCCTTGTTTTACATCAAAATTTAGAAACAAAACAAATCAAAGAAAGCTAAAAGCGTCTCCCCCCTTTTGGCTGGTCGACCAAGCCTTGATTAGGCTTTTATTATATACTTCTCAAGTTTACCCTATATAAAAAACTAATATTCCACCTAAATCTCTATTCTAATAACTAATGAAAACATCAAAGAAACTAATATACTCGAATAAAAACTCTACACCAACAACTTAAACTCTACTTGATTAACTGTAAGCTTCCTCCAAAGGTCTTCTTTTGCACCTCCATGCGTGGACCCCACCAAGGCCATGTGTGGGCCCCACAAATCCCTAATGTCCTCATCAAACCCCCTTTGTTTGAAAAAACATGACTTTGAGTTTTGTAAAGAGAAATGATCAGCATCAAGGGAAAACTTGAACCATAGAACCATATACCAAAACCTTCAATAATCAAGTTATGATGTAGTCCCATCTTCTTGCAAGTGTTTAATATGGGGTAAACCTCATAGTCTACATCATTTGTTTGATAAGTAACCGATAAAGGGAACACCTCATAATACTCTTTTAGTTGAACATGAACTGGAGCAACAATCTCGGGAATCAACACAAAATCATGAGTTGGTATGTCTGTAAAGAGAGACGGAATCTCACTTTGAATTGGAGCTAGAATTTCGTCAGATGGCTGGACATAAATTGAGACAGCAATAAAGTACTCCTCTAGACTCATAACTGGCTCCTCAGATAACTCATCATTAGTCGCATCAACATATTCCATATTAGTGTCTTCATCTGTAACTTTGTCTTCAGTTTTTTGGAGTTCCATCTTAGATTTCTGCTCCATAAGTTGTATCTCATCTTTATGTATCATAACCTCAGGTTTTGAATCAACAAATTCCTCATTCTTTTTTGGCTTAGCAAGGTGGTCAAGGTATGCCTGTAGTGGATTTGACCACTCTTGAATAATTTGTATCAATTCGGTAGGCCTTACTTGGAAACTATAGTATTTTCCCTAATAAAAAATCCTTAGAATATTTTTATCTTTGTTAAGGTAGCTTTCCTCTTATTCAACCACTTCCTCCCTAGTATCACTTGATGATCCTCTGTAATGGGTTCACATAAGTAACACTCAGCACTATCAACGTAGTCTCTGCTATGCCCAAACTAAATAACAATGTGTTTGTCTTCATGGTAGAAAAATGATCTCATCTTAGGATGTGTTGAAAGCCTCTCATGTCATATGAAATGTAATTATCCTCATATTGGTCACTAAGTATGACCCTAATATCATTCCATGAGGGAAAGTAAAAGGGTATTTAACTGTGTAACCCATTAGACTAACATCATCTTAGCAAGAGGATAACAACCTAGGCATAACTGAATGTATTTTCGACTGATGTGCTAAAGTTGTTAGTAAGTGACTTCTGACAGGGCAGTTTTTTTTATTGATCTAATTAACTCAGTAGATTCGGGTGTATATGTGAAAATAGCACAACCCCTAATGGTCAATAAAATCCAACATCATGAATATCAACTCTGTGATTTGATCTTGGACAATAGAAAATATCAAACTGGTCAAGTTTAACTCAATGTAATCCTTCCAATAACAGACAACATCACATATTGAATAACAGCCTCTAGGCAATGATGTCAAACCAATACACAAGAAGTTACTTCACAAAATCAATCTTAGCACTCACTTAGTCATAAACAGTCCAATACTGGAACTGGAAATAAAATGCTTAGACTTAGTGGAAGAAGAGCATAATCTCTCTAGGGTGGAAAGATGTGAGCGGGAGGCCTTGAGAAAGGAGTACCTTTTGTTAGCCATTAAAGATGAGGCTTTTTGGAGGCAAAGTTCTAGGGTTAAGTGGCTTAAGGAAGGAGATTGGAATACCAGTTTCTTTCGTAAAATGGCCTCTCATCATAAAAGTGTGAATGGTATTTTTGGTTTGTCGATTAATGGGAATTGGTCCCAAGATCAAGGGGAGATTCGTAAGGAAGTGGAAGATTTCTATGGTAACTTGTATAAGGAGGGTCATTTTAATCGGCCGTTAATAGATGGAGTGGAGTTTCTGCTTATTTCGATAGCTGAGAAGTTTTTGTTGAATAGGAGGTTCTCCGAAGATGAGGTTTTGAATATGAAAGGGGGACAAGGTCTTGGGGCCGGATGGCTTTATTATCACTTTCATTCAGAAATGTTTGGATATTGTTAAAGGGGATTTGATGAAGGTTTTCAAGGAGTTTTACTGTTCGAAAGAATTTAATGAGCATTTGAATAATACTTATATTGCTTTAATTCCAAAGAAGCACAATGCCAAGGATTTAAAAGATTATCGCCCTATTAGTCGCCTTAGTAGTGTCTACAAAATCATATCCAATGCTCTTACTTTGAGACTAAAATTGGTAATGAATGACATTATTGCTCAAACCCAAATTGCTTTTATTCAAGAAAGGCAAATTCTTGACAGTGTAAATATTGCGAATGAGTGTATTGGGGACAGGAGGGTGTCAGACATAAATGGGTTGATTTGTAAGCTTGATATGGGGAAGGCTTATGATCATGTTAATTGAAATTTTCTGTACTATGTCCTAGACAGAATGGGGTTTGAGATTAAGTGGAGAAGTTGGATATTTTATTGTATTAGAACGGTCAATTTTTTGGTTTTGGTTAATAGTAGTTTGGCGGGTTTCTTTAGGAGCTCAAGGGGTCTTAGGCAAGGCGATCCCCTTTCTCCTTTCATGTTTTTGTTAGTGTCTTAAACTCTAAGTAAAATGATCAGGAAAACTGAAGTGGATTATATCCTGGGGTTTTTGGTGGGGTCTAGGAATTGTAGAGTTTCGCACTTTCAGTTTGTGAATGATATCATATGATTTTTTTTGATGCGAATGTTAGATAGTTGGGTTTTCTTAGCTGTATTCTTTGTTGTTTTGAAGCGGTGTCGGGTCTGAATGTTAACTTCGCTAAAAGTGAGTTGATCAAGGTTGGGGAGATATTGGATATTGATCGTTTGGCTTGGATCTTGGACTGTAAAATTGGTATTTTACCTTCGTCGTATCTAGGATTTCCTTTGGGGGCCAACTTTAAATTGAAACGGGTTTGGGAGCCGGTGATTGAGAGGATTGGTGATGTAAGACTAAAATTATTGAGCATGTTTTAGGTGGAATGTGCAGAAAACATCAAGTGCAAACTAATAGTAAGAAAGAAAAGATAGGGAAGAAAGGATTACCTAGTCCTCCACCTAGCTCACATAAACCCCAAAAGGGAAACTACTATTGGTTTTGGTTCTACCATGCACACTTATGCTAAAATTTCAACAGAGAGAAGAGAAACTAGAAAATTTTGCTTTCAAATTCAATCATCAATGACTTTCTAGATGTGTGGAGAGGTTTTAAAGTGTCTTTTCCACTCAGAAATTATTAATTAGCCAAAAGAAATAAAAATAACAACTAACTCCTATATAAAATAAAACTCATAAATAAACTCGATAGACTCCTCTAATTGCAATTAAGATCATATACTACTAAACTTTTAAATAAAGACTCTTAAACAAGATAGTGTTGCTGGACAAATCGAAGAAGAGAAAAGAAAACAGCTCCCAAGATGCTCCACACCAGCATACTTGATGCTCACATTTGTGGGACCCATCCAAATGTATGTGGGGTCCACTTGGCTGCTAATGCTCACATCATATTGCCTTTGTTTAAAAGAATTCGACCTCGATTTTTAAAATGAGTTATAATCGTCATCATGAACAATCTTAAACCGGGCTGTCATGTCAACTCACAAAGGCTTGGAAGTGGATAAACTTAATAATATTCTTCAATAATCTTCCCCTCGAACTCTTTGGTGGATGAAGTCAACACAAATGACTTAAATTCTTCTAACTTGAGCTTGGGCAGCAATGCAAAGTTCTTTCATCACCTTCACGAGCTCTTCAAGTGGCTCATCAATAGGTTGAAGATCTTTAACATCTTTATTGACATATTCTTGTACACTTGTAAGCTTGTCCTCTTTCTTCATAGGCTTCTCGGACTCCAACAAGATGGGATCATGAAACTCTTGAATTTCATCTTTGATTTCATTCTCTTGATGCTTAGTTTACTAATTTGATCAATAAGAGTGTCAAAGTCCTTCTTGTGGTCTTTTATCATATGCTTCACATCCTTGATGACAAGCTCTTGTGTTGCTTAAGATTCAAAAGTGCCTTCCGATCATATATGTACCCATGCTTGACCCTCCATTCTAACTCCTCAATAGCAGCCAAGGCATACTCCAATTTTTTCCAGACATTCGCTTCAGAACAAGATTTCAGCCAGATCTTAAACTCTTCTAGATCATCCATACTTTTACTGATAGTCAACCATTGAGAAGTAGTTATCTACTTGTACAATTGGATATTAGCAGACTAATCGATGTGGATTTATTGGGCTTAATACTCCATAAAGAGGCTATTGTGATTTTGCTGATTTGGGACAAGGACAAGGTGGTTTGCGAAGAGTTTTAGGTCAATGCTTTCTCTGTATCTATCGTTGCTGCAGCAGCAGGGGAAAATCAGAGATGGATGCTAATATGGGTGTATGGTCCTTCGTCAGGTGACCGTATGGAGTCTTTTATTGGTGAGCTGCAGGAAATTCGAATGAGGAGGGAATTACCTTGGTGTATTGGAAGGGATTTTAACAAAGTTCTATACTTGGAGGAAAGAAATCAGGTTGTCAGACGAACCAGATGGATGGATATTTTTAGTGAATTTGTGGAATCAAATAACCTTATTAATCTTCCAATTGTTGGGGCCCAAGTTCACTTGGTCTAATTTCCAGGAGTGTCCTTCTTTGAGTAAATTTGATAGATTTCTGATTTCTTTGGAATGGGAAGACTATTTCTCTTAGAATTCTGCGCATGCATTACCAAGACTAGGGTTGGACCACATTCCTATCTTGTTGAAGGGTGGAGATGTGATGTCTAGGACGGGACCTATTCCATTTAAGTTCCAGAACATGTGGCTCCTTCATCTAGGTTTTATTGATTTGGTAAAGGATTTGTGGGATGGTTTTGAAGTTCATGGTCCCTTGGGGTAGAAATTCCGTCTTAAATTAATGGGGCTTAGAGACAATTTGAGGGTATGGAACAAGGAAGTCTTTGGGGACATTGAGAGAAGGAAGAAAGTTTGTTGGGATGATATTCAATGGTGGGATAGGAAAGAAGAGGAGGAGGGTTTGTTGGGAAGTGGGAGGATTGCTCATAAAGAGGCTCAAAGGGAGTTTGAGCGGGTTAGTGAAATGGAGGAGATAATGTGGCGACAAAATTCTAGAGTGCAGTGGTTAAAGGAAGGGGATCAAAATACGAAGTTTTTTCATAGGATGGCTTCCGCTAGGAGGTCGTTGAACCATATTCATCATCTCAGGATTTGGGGTGAGAGGGTGACAAATGAAACTGACATTTCAGCTCATGTGGAAGACTATTTTCAATCTCTTTTCCATGATGATAGGCCTGTGAGACCGTAAGTGGACGGGTTACATTTGCCATAGTTAGGGGAGGATAAGGCGGAATGGTTAGAGCGACAGTTTAAAGAAGAAGTTAAGAAAGCTGTGTGGATGCTTGATGGCGATAAAACTCCTGTGCTAGATAGTTTTACATTTGCTTTTTATAAATCTTGTTGGGAGGTGATTAAGGAGGACCTGTTGCTTGTTTTTAAGGATTTCTATGAAAATTGTTTCCTGGACAAGGGGAGTAATGCTACTTATATATCTCTCATCCCCAAGAGGGAGGGGGCTGAGTAGCTGTCTGACTTTAGGCTTATAAGTTTGGTGGGCAGCACGTACAAAATAATCGCTAAGTGCCTTACGTTGCGTCTTAAGAAAGTGCTTCCGGAGATTGTCTTGAGGGAACAAGGAGTTTTTCTCCTAGGGAGATCCATGGTGGATGGTGTTTTGTGCGCAATGAATGCATTGATGCCCGGATTTGTGAAGGTAAACTAGGTGTGATGTGCACGCTGGATCTCGAGAAGGCATACAATCATGTTAATTGATAATTCCTTCTGTATGTATTGCGATGAAGTGGCTTTGGTGTGAAATGGAGGGAATGGTTTCTCGATGTGTTAGTTTGGCCTCTTTCTTGGTTTTGATCAATGGGGTTCTAAAGGGGCATTTTGGGAGCAGTAGGGGTCTTCGTCAGGGGATCCTCTTTCGTCTCTTCTCTTCCTGATGGTGGCGGGCATTTTGGGGGGTTTGCTTAGTCGTGTGATGGATGTGGGGATGTTCGAAGGTTTCTCTATAAGGCAGGGGCAGGGGTAGGAGGGGGAGATTGTTTCTCATTTGCAATTTGCAGACGATACCATCATTTTTTGCGATAATTCTCAACCACAGGTGAGATTATTAAGGTGTGTGTTCCACTGCTTTGAGGCTGTATCCGGGCTTCGCCTTAATCTGGGGAAATTTTCTGATTGCTACAGGAAAGGTTCCCAATTTAGATCAGCTAGCTTTGGACTTGGAGTGCAGGCAAGGCAAGCTCCCATCCACGTATTTGGGCCTTCCTCTTGGGGCCACATACAAGCATAGAGAGGTGTGGAATCCGATGATTGAAAGATTGAGGAAGCGTCTTAGTGGCTGGAAAGCCCAATATTTGTCAAAAGAGGGTAGACTCACTCTTATTAAGGTATCTTTGACAAGTATCTCAATTCATTTCCTTTCCCTTTTGGTAATATTGAGGTCTGTTGATCTGGAGTTGAACAAAATTCATAGAGATTTCCTTTGACGTAAAGGGGAAGAAGGTAAATGGCTACATTTGGTCTTGTGGGAGAAGGTTTGTACTCCGAAGGATATAGGTGGGGTAGGATTGTGTTGCCTTCAATCCATGAACAAAGCTTTTTTGTGCAAATGGTTGTGGCGCTTCGGGAATGAGCCCAATATCATATGGAGGTAGTTTGTGGTTGCCAAATTTGGGTTGGAGGATGGATGGGATTCCCGATGAATAGGGGCCCAAATGGTCGTAGCCCGTGGAAAGGGATTTTACAGATGTATCCTATATTCAAAAGGGGTTTGGCCATGGAGCTGGGGGATGGGAGGAGAACTACATTTTGGGAGGACGCTTGGAGTGGGGAGAACTCGCTCAAGTAGGACTTTCTTGACTTGTTTAGTTTGGCGGTGGACCTTGAGGCGTGCGTGGCTGACAACTACTCCACTCACGGGAGCGAGGTAGTGTGGGCTCCGACGTTTAGAAGGGCTCTGTTTGACTGGGAGATCTCAAGGATGATTCAGCTATTGACTAGGCTGCAAGATTTGCATATTGATCCAAACCAGGTTGATCATCATGTGTGGAAGGTTGCCTCAGGTGGAGAATTTTCAATGAGATCTTGCTATAGTCATGTGGTCAATCACACGAACATCACGGGCCCATGGTTGGGTATTTGGTATAATGAGACTCCTCCTAAAGTTCAATTTTTCATGTGGACTGCGGTGTTGGCAAAAATTCCTACTATGGACTCTTTACAAAAGAAGGGCTTTTACCTCCCAAACATTTTTCACCTTTGTTATTGGGAGGTGGAGTTGGCTTCTCATCTTCTGAAGCATTGCCCTTTCTCTTGGGAAATTTGGTGCGGTTTTTTTGACGACTTTGACATGACTTTTATTGCTCCTACGGATCTCTCTAGTCTCCTTTTTAGCTGGAGAGCGCCAACTTTGAGTCTTTTTGGGAAGAGGGTATGGCAGTTAGTTCCAATAGTGATTTGTTGGGCGATTTGGCAGGAAAGGAATAACATGGTGTTTAATGGCTGCTCTGAACCGGCTTGGCAAGTAGTTAGGAGGGCTAAGGAGTTGGTTGTGTTTTGGGCTAGACGCTGCAAAGGCTTTGAGGGGGTTCCTAATGGGGATCTTCTTAGGCATTGGGATAGTGCTATTGGGAAAAATGATTTGAGCTCGGTTTAAGGTTTTTAGCTTTGTTGAGGGCTTTCTCATCTTTTCCTCTTTTTGCTTTTTAGGGGATTTCTCATCCCTGTTCCTTGTTTATTGTTTTCTCCTCTTTCTTTTTCAATAAAATCTTTTTTCTCAAGAAAAAAAAAAAAAAAAACTTTATGATGTTGTAGGACTGAGTTGCAGGCTTGGGAATCACTATAAGATCAATCACCTACATGTCTTCCCTTTTTCCCCTTCGTTGCACTTCTAAATTGAATAGTTTATGAGAAGGAATATTGAAACACTACTCCCTAATGTGTGCAAATGTCTTGAACAACAAACTCCTCCTTTTAAACTCCTTTATTAATTGTTGATGTGGCTTAGGAGGGGCCCACTTGTAGTCATACGAACCCTCCCCTTGAAATCTTCAGTGTCTCCACAAAGTGAAGAGTCCCAGTGTGTGTGGACTCTTTATTTTTTCAGCCAAAACGTGTGGGTTTGGTAGACAGATTTCCCCCCTTGTAAACAATCAATAAGAATGCGTAGGTGACAATAAGAATGAACCCATATAATGTTGCATGACTTCAGCTCTTTAAACCTGGAAAATATCTTCTAAAAGGAAGAATCCCACTTTAGGACTACTATTTCATCCACATCGTGTGAGAATTTCTTAGAGCAGAATTTTCATTGTAAACACAACTTTTACAAGTGCCTAGGTGGCACTAGTAGGATCCACTTGCTAGTCGTATCAGTCCCCTTTAAAATTCTACAAGATTCCTCATGTAATGAAGAGTCCTAATAGACAGGGACTCTAAAAAAGGCAGCCAAATCGTGTGGGAAGTCTATGGGCTGTCTTCACTTTAAATGATCTCTTATAAAAAAGATTCTTGAGCCAATTTTGGGGGCCCACAGGAGATCACACGACTTCCCTTGTTTTGAATCCATCCACCAAAGAGTTCGAAGGAAAGATTAGTGAAGAATATTATGAAGTTTACCCACTTCCAAGCCTTTATGAGTTGATATGGTAACCCAGTTTAAGATTGTTCGTGATGGCGATTATAACTCATTTTAAAAATCGAGGTCGAGTTCTTTTAAACAAAGGTAGTATGATGTGGACATTGGTAGCCAAGTGGGTTCTACATAACATTTGGGTGGGTCCCACAAATGTGAGCATCAAGTGTGGTGGTGTGGAACATCCCTGGGAGCTGTTTTTTTTTCTTATTTGATTTGTCTAGCAACATTATCTTGTTTAAGTCTTTATTTAAAAGTTTAGTATTGTATGGTCTTAATTGCAATTAGAGGAGTCTATGGAGTTTATTTATGAATTTTATTTTATACAGGGGTTAGTTGTTATTTTTATTTCTTTTGGGCTGATTTGTAATTTATAAGTGGGAGAGGTACTTTAAAACCTCTCTGCTCATCTAGAAAGTCATTGATGATTGATTTTGAAAGCAAAATTTTCTAATTTCTCCTCTTCTCTATGCTGAAATTTTAGCATAAGTGTGTGTGGTAGAACCAAAACCAAGAGTGGTTTCCCCTTTGGGGT
>JAOXJP010000003.1:752133-768737 GCA_025762735.1 Platanus orientalis
CTCTCTCTCTCTCTCTCTCTCTCTCTTTGATTAGCTTGTTATCGCATCTTCCCTTTAAGGGTCTGGTTATCTAGAGATCTTTTAAAACCAAGAAATTGTGGTGATTTGATTTTATAAGTAAATGAATGTTTGGGTATGTGCAGGTCCTTCCAGCAATATATTGTGGGCAAGAATTTGCAAGTGGAGCAGTCTCCAACTATGCGAATTCTTCTCTGTATTACAAAGGAGTGCCTTGCAATGGATCGCCGCCATGGCGAAATGATGATAAAGACGGCCATTATGTTTTTGCCATTGGAGAAAATATAACTCCTCGATGTAATTATGCTCTGAATTCATATCCCCCCCAAAAGAAAAAATTCTAATAATCATATATTAGTTGTGACTCTGAGTTTGTTGAGTTTTGGAAAGTCTTCATTTTTCATACATAGCATGGCAAAACAAATGGTTCTATGTTGATTGTCTGTGTTATGGGGATATTTTCATGTTTACTTTCTTTTTAGTGAGTCCCACTACAATATTTTGTAGACCGAAAAAAAAAAAATAGTCCTACCATATCATGTCTACCATGTAGTCCACTTCCGTTCATTTCTTGTTTGATCCATCTCTTTATCTGTTACAGCCTTTCACTATTTTTTTTCCTGTTCTAGTTTTTAGTTTTAAATCCCTTAATTTTTGTCTTCATGATTTTTAAAGTGCTGTTTGTGGTTGGTTTTAGTCTATTGGGGGAGAATGGTGTTTGTTACAAATGTCATTTTTTTTCGTACTGGGTTTTGGGGAGTTGGTTCTTTTGTACAGTTCTTATTTTCATGTCGGTTTTGGCTAGAGTTTCTTTGGTGCCTGGTTGACCCCTATCTCTTTCCGTTTCTTCCTTCTTAATTACTTCCTCTCTCTCTCTTTCTCTCACCCTTCTTATTACTTAATTTTTGATACTTATAATTGCTTGTTGTTTTATGCAGACAGGATTGTCAGCAAAATGGGTGAAGGTTAGTTGTTTTGAGTGCCTTGGAACTTTGTTTTTGAATTTTTGTTTTCATAATATGTGACTAATCTTTCAATTGTTAAATATATTATTATTATTATTTGTTCTGGTCCAAGATCAATATTTGTGTTCTCTTGACGTCAGGTTCATGCATACGCATGATTTTTAATGTCATCAGATTTCAAAATGTGATTTTGATGCCTTAGCCATGATCTGGATCATTGTGTTCTTTTTCTTATCCTTGTGTGGTGCAATCATATCAGGGACATTTGGGCAAGTGTTGGAATGTTTGGATAATGAAAAGAAAGAACTGGTGGCGATTAAAATTGTGCGTTCTATTCACAAATACCGTGAAGCTGCCATGATTGAAATTGACGTTTTACAGAAGCTTGCCAAAAACGATGTTGGTGGCAATCGGTAGGATTTTTGTAATACACCCTTTGTCTTCCCTATTTAGCTATAGCAGTTTAAGGTGAATTTGGTATAAGTGGTTTTATTCTTTGCAGTTGTGTACAAATACGGAATTGGTTTGATTATCGTAATCATATTTGTATTGTAAGTATTTATTGGTACTTTTAGTTAATTTGGGAGGGTAATGAAATTCCTTCAATGCATGAATAGTTTGCGAGTTAAAACTTGCGGATGGTTTTAACTGGTTTTAACAGGTCTTTGAGAAGCTTGGACCAAGCTTATACGATTTTCTCCGCAAAAACAGCTACCGCTCATTTCCCATTGATCTTGTTCGGGAGCTTGGCAGACAACTTTTGGAGTCTATAGCATGTGTGTGGACAATACTTGCACCATTCTTTTTTCTGTCTTGCATCTCATTTGGTGCTTGAGTGCTTTCTTATGAAAGGCGAGACTCGGGCATCGAGGCTGCTACATTTTCCATTTTTTCTATTGTTTCCATCATGAGTAGCTATGCTACTTTTGGAGTAGTTTTTGGATAAGCATGGCAGTAGAGATTAGTGAGTAAAGTTATACCATGTTCATGGCCGACTTATTCATTTACCTTATTTTTGCAGTTATGCATGATCTTAGACTCATTCACACTGATCTGAAGCCGGAAAATATACTTCTTGTTTCCTCAGAGTATGTCAAAGTGCCTGATTACAAGGTATTGACATATGAAACATTTTTTGGATTTTCTGATTAAATTTGAGCTTTATGTTGAAGGTTTGATAATACCATTCATATGTATATTCTTACATGTGAGTAGCTATGCTATATTGGCTCTGGAAAGATTAAATCTTGTTGAGGTTAATGATTTCTTAAAGTTCTTATGGTTGACACATGTTTTGTTTCCTTTTGGCTGCAATTAAGTTTCTGTCACGGTCCACTAAGGTTGGCTCCTATTTTAAGAACCTGCCTAAATCCAGTGCTATTAAGCTCATTGATTTTGGGAGCACAACATTTGAACACCAAGATCACAGTTATGTGGTGTCAACACGACATTATCGTGCACCAGAAGTTATATTGGGTAATATATCTATCTAGTTTGAAACTTTGTTTGGATGTAGTCAAATTCTTTATTCAGAAGTAACCGTGGCCTAACAGTTGCTTTATATTGTCTTCTGCAGGGATTGGTTGGAACTATCCTTGTGATTTATGGAGTGTGGGTTGCATACTCATTGAACTTTGCTCGGTAATTTCAGCTCATTTTTTTTTCTTTTTCAACTTAATTGTTTCTTTAGTCAATTTAGAAAGCTAACTAGTTATATTGAATTTAATTTGGTTAGTGCAATGTTGAAGAAAATCTCCAAGAAGTAATGCCTTGGCTTTGTGGAATATCTGCCTTTTTGGGGTGCATTAATAATTTAACACTGTTTAATTGTGTAATTGGAGTTATGTACAAGAATCAAGTTTTATGTTTAGACACTGATCAATTGAAGAAAAGCTCTTTAAGAAATGAACATGCTGTCTTCATATGGACTGATACACAAAGTTCTTGGTCACCATGGAACAGTGTTGCTTGCAGATGACATGTAGCTTGTTTTTTAATAATTAATATGATATGTATGGATCATTGGATAATTTTTCTTAATGATCAGTGGATAATAACATTTGTGTGTAAGAACTTAGATTTATGATTATCTTATTTTTCCTTTGATTTACTGGATGTATAGGGAGAGGCCCTTTTCCAAACCCATGAAAATTTGGAACATCTTGCCATGATGGAGAGGGTTTTAGGCCCTTTGCCACACCATATGGTGACTAGTGCTGAGTAAGCATGAATATTGTTTGTTCTAACTTTGTACAAGTCTTTTGCGACTTTGATTCATTCTAATCTTTGTGCTATTTTTTTTTATAAATTTTTTACCTTTACTTAAAAAAGAAGAAGAAAGAAATAAAGAGTGTCTTACTTTGTGGCACATTTATTTGCAGCCGCCGTGCTGAGAAATATTTCAGGAGGGGTACACGATTGGATTGGCCTGAAGGCGCAACTTCAAGGGAGAGCATGAAAGCAGTTTGGAAATTGCCTCGGCTCCAGGTAATTAATTAAAGGTTCATTTGACATAGCCTTTGGGCAGTGCTTTTGATGTTTTTCCATCCTAAATTTAATCTTTGTCAAGGAAACATGTTTGGTTTACCGAATTTGAAAATGTTTCTGATGAAAGATGCACAAAATTTATGTGTTCTCAGTATCTAAGGGCACATGGTTGGCTTTTTGGAAAGCTTTTTTGGTATATTTCTGTTTCTCATTAACACTTCTCAGAAGCAATATCCAAATGGGCCCTTATTTTCTGCCTCTATAGTGTTTGTGGACAATCTTTTGCTGCCAGATACTAAAATGTTGGCTTCATTGTTGTAGCTTTGTGCTTTTTTGCTCTTCCCTGGCATTTCTCATGCTGGTTGCTTGAGCTTCTTGCTGTAGTCTGTTTCTCTTTTTTAATAAAATTCTTACCTTATGTTTCCAAAAAAAAAAAAAAAAAAACTAATTATAAATGTAAATTCAGATGCAGAAGTTATTAATGTTATTTTCTCCTAGTAGTATTGGCGTTTGTATAATTATCTTGTTATGATACTTTCTAGTTGTATGTGGAAAGGGACATGTTTATGGTGCAGCTTTGTGTGAATGATAAAATTACCAATTCTTATCTTTGAGTCACAGCTGTTAGTTTATCTTTGAGCTTTATAAAGGAAGTTTCATCCATGAGAAATAAGTTTGTAATTTGGTGAACTCCATCCAGAATTTCAGGCATATAATAGTGGAGTGAGGAGAAAAGAAGATAAACCATTGTTTTTGGCAAAGAGAAAAACTAAGCTAGTAAGCTTGGTATCCATCCCGTTTGTTCATCAGTTTGGGGTGGATTACTCTTTCATTTAGCATGATATTTCCCCATAAGTTTGTTGGAAAGATGGCTTATAATCTCGGTGTAGTTAAAGTTCTGTGTACGGCCACAACTAGTTGATTGACTTGATTAGCCAGGACTTTATCAACAGCATTGAGGTAAAGTCGGTCAATGTATACTAGGCAGAGGACTGATCATTGTCAATTGACTAGTTGCTAGTCTATGAGCTGATCACCCTAGTATTGTTTTGTATTCTACATAAAGGACCTGGAAAACATTATGTATAAAGGTAATATCAACTTTTCCATTCTTTTAAAATATGAACGGTCTTTTCATTACTTGTTACTTGATTTTTGTACGATAGTTACTATATTATTTTGGTAGCTTGGCAATGCCTAATTATGACCAAGTTGACGACTTTCCTTAGAAGGCCAGGAACACCTAGGGGTCACCCAGCCACCTTGACTGCACTAGATAACTTTTTAAACTGGTCTATTTGGAATTTGTGCTTTTGGTGCTATATCTTCTGTCTTTTTGATAAGATGTAGTTGACTTTTTAAGCTAAATTTTCGAGCAACCTCAGAAGAATGGATATTCCTCTCAATCATGTATTCCATGTGCATCTTCAGTGTATTTCTTTCTTTCATTGTTAAGCTACTGCTGCTGTTTCAGTGCATTTCTTTTTTTGTTATAGAAAGTTTGTCTACATAACTTTCAGTCCGAATTAAGAAAAAAGGCACCATAGATGCAGATTTGGCAATTGGTCAACATCTGACTTTGTGTTTGAATAGATCACTTGACCAGCCTGTGCTAAATATTGATATGTCTGGGGTCTGAATTTCATTTCCACAACAGCAGAGTACTTTTCAGTTTAGATAATAACTGAAAATTATCTTATAAGGATACATCATAGAATTAAATGTCATTTCCACATTAGGAGAGCACTTTAGAGTTTATACAATCACTGAAAATTTACCTTCTTGGAGAACATGTAAACTTGTTTCTTTACCATCAAAAGCTCAGCTCATGTGTACCATTCACTGTATTCTCACTCTTTATTTATTTGTGCATTTTTGTGAATTATATTTATGGGATTGGATTTGTGTTGTAGAACCTCGTAATGCAACATGTGGATCATTCTGCAGGAGATCTAATTGATCTCTTGCAAGGACTCCTCCGCTACGACCCGGCTGAGCGGCTCAAAGCAAGGGAAGCACTAAGACATCCTTTCTTCACAAGAGACCTGAGAAGGTGCGGCTATTCATTGTAGATGAAAGATGTTAAGAACTCCTATCCAAGTTTATTACGAGCTTGAGTGCCTATAAACAGGACAAGGAAGTGAGGGATCTGTTAACTGAGACTATCACCTGCGGACATCCACTGGATTAATTGTAAGATTATGACTTCTGTATAGTGAGCCTTTCTTTCCTCTTCTTTTTTGAGGTTTCTCGTAAATTTCTGGGATCTCTTTTGTATCATTTGATGTTTCCAAGTTGGATCTTATGGAAAATTTCTAGTTTGACGTGCTTCAGACTCGAAGGGTTGGAAATTTGATTTTAAAATTTGTTGTGAGCTTTATTTGTTTCTATGGTAGTTTATTTTTCCTTGCAGGATATTATTTTAACATATAATGCTACTACTTGATACAAGTGCATACGCCGACCACAAGTTACTCATGTTTTTTCCATTCATCTATTTTCACGGTCACTTTCTGTAGGTATAGTTCAAAGAAAGTTATACCAAGAAGGGTAAACAAAGGAAAGAAATATACCGCAATTGATCAGCTTTCAATTGTTGCTCTTGCTCTTTTCAGAGGTACACTTCTTTATTAAATCAGGAAATTATGTATTACTTCAATTTTGTTTTGAGCAATGTGATGATGATGACCCACCCTCCATATTCTGTGGATGGAACTGTACTGTGCTGCATTTGTGATCAGGGCAACCTTAGAGCTTTTTTTAGGGCTGCTCTGATTCTGAATGGAGTGGTAGTTTTGCATGTTTCGTGGGTAGGAAATGTCTAAGTGGAGAATCTCTTTTGCTTAGTCCATTTTTGGTATCGGAGATCTTGCATATGGGGCTTAAGGATCTGTCCTGGATTATGGCCCTGAAGCAGTTTTTGATTCGATCATGCGAAAGTGCATTAACAGTTAGGAGCAAACAAGTGACTAATTATAAAAACCCTGACCTCTAATAGAAGAATTCTCGAGATTGTCTGGCTAACAGGTAACGGCTCTCGATGAACAGGGCAAACAGCAACTAGCAATGTGAAATTGAGAATTCTAAACCCTGCTCAACTGTCTTTTTCTTATAAATTTTTGTTACGAAGAGACTGATTTCTGACCGTATCTGGAATGCAACCGAAGACCAAAATAAGGACAGTGATTAAAGCAGCGTGAAGCGAACACTCTTGGCTAGGTCTGTCTTGAAGTTGGGGAAGAGGGGATTGGGCAGCAATTGGTTTTGGACTGCCAGCCTGAGCTTAACAAAGGGATCTGTATTTTGTCGTCCAAATGGAAACCCTAACAGCACTATTACGTCTCCAGATTGCAAGGGGCCTCATTTTTTTTTTCATTTTTTAATGAAAAAAAGTAGTATTGGAATGAGAGTACCTCAGCCATTAAGACGCTCAAAAGAAGATTTGTATTCCAGTGAGGCTTCGTCTGTTTCACAGGAACTACCCGGGAAAGGAATGGACTGGAAAATCAACTAGGAATCTGAACTAATAGGAAAAGGAGTCTTAAGTGATTTTCTCTCAGAATATTGTCTGATACCACATGGATTCTTGGACAATTTCTTCCGGTGCTTTCATTTTCAAATCGTCAGATACGACAGGAAATCCATATTAAGAAAATGACAATTTGATCCACACGTTTCCTTTGTTTCATCGTTTTGTAACCACTTCAAAGGGTCCATACTCATATGCAAGGCTCTTCTGTTTCATCGTTTTGTAACCACCCAATGCAACGTCTCTGTATCTGGCTCACTTGGATTGAATCTGTTAAGCTGCTGCTAGTTGAACAGAAATCACTGCAAACCAAACAATATCTAGTTTTTGTTGAAGTCATCCAAACTCTGGTCGTTCCCTATTAGATCTAATGAATCTGAAATTTGTCTTCATCGTCATTATCGCAGTCCATGATCTTTTATATTTTTAATAGGGGCTTTGAACCCAAACTCCCCATATTTCCATACTTGGCATCAACCTGTTCAATCTCACTCTAAAGATGGTGGGCAGCAGGTTTGGTGGTGTCGTCAACCTAGATGGGATTAGTTTTAGTGGCAGTCCATCAAGTATGAGGTCCATGCAATAGCTGAGTCTTCTTTTTGGAACTTTTGAGAGAGCCCACGAAATGCACCTCGGTGCATTGGGTAAAGCACTCAACATTCCAGTCGCAAAAAAGGGATGATTGAAACCTTCTCCAGATCTTATTGCTCATACGGGAGTCCATGATCGTCTTCACTATCTCATGGTGCCCTTGGTTTATGTTAACCGTTGGATTAAGAGGGATGAAGAAGGGCTATGACCACATCGAGCAATAGAGAGGGGAGAAGGAGAATATGAAACATGGGGAGAGGAATGATGACAGAGGAGAGAAAGGAGGGGTGACCATGCTACTTATCATCGTAGCTTGGTTTTATTTTCACGGATTGGTGGTTTGGAACGATGGAGAAGATGACCATTGAGTGGACAGTTGGAGAGCATTCCCCTAGGATTCCGGTTGATTCTAACCATTTTGGTCGGAATGCCAAAAATGCCTATGAAAGAGGTAACTAAGGATTCGTTGGAAAGGCACGATTAACTAGGGTAGTTTTCCAAGCAGTATACCAATACTCAAGATAGTCCCTTGAAAACCTAGACTACTGAGGTGAAACAGATGGGACAAGAAGGATTAGAACTTTTTTTTTTAATGAATGTTCCTATAATTATTCTATTTTTAGATTGCCTTAAGACCGATCATGTTAGAATATCCGCAAACTCGATAGCTCATTGTTTATAGCTGTTGTAGTAAATTACCTGCTCATAATTGGACCTCTGCTTCTCCCAATTGGTTTGAAAAGGCCCTCGTAGAGGATGTTTTGGCCTCTCAAAGGCTTTGTTAGTTTGTTTTAATGAAATCCTCTAGTTACCACCCCTTCCTAAAAAAAAGCCTCTTGATAGTGAGGGGAGAAACAGATGGGGTTATGGGCCTAAAGGATATGGAGATATCCCATCTAATAGCATAGTGGCCTAAAAGATGAATCGATTCTCATGGATATGGAAAGACATAATCAAAAAAGAAAAAAATTGTTATTGGAGAAATTGTCATCACCTAATTTTGGTCAAAGGTTTAGAGGTTTCTTTTAATACTTTCTAGAATGGACTTTAGGCATCCTAAGAGACCACGGTTATTAGATGATGTCCCACCTTTAATCTATTCTCATATTTTTCTAATTTGGTATTCCAATCTCTCAATTATTCTCTAAGATCTTTGTAAGGTCCACTTCCTTCATCATTTTTTTCCCAATAAGTTCATCTTTTTATTTTTCTGTCTATTTCTTACTCTCATAAGTAGTTCTCTCGAATTTGATCACATTTAAGCTAAAATCATAATTTTTCTCTACATCAAAGGTGGAGACTAAGGGATTGACATGATAACAGACAATCAATCAGGTATCACAGATGTATTTGGAATGATCCAAAATTTTAGAGTAGAGAATTTAATTATAAAAATTGGTTATGTCAAGATATCGTAAATTTCAATCATGGATTTAAAATCTTTCAAAATGCACATTAAATGATTAATTAGAAACTCCAAATGGATTCGGCATATCCCAAAACCCAATCGAGATGGTCATAATCTTTAGATTCCACTCTTAAACACTTCATTGTACCTTATCAAATTATGACTGTTAGATCAAATATTTTTGAGTTTCAAATAAAAAAATTGGGTCCCTTCATGATGATCAATGCATTTGGGATGATGCTTGGTTGCCTAATATTTTAAAATGAAAATTTCCTTGATCACTTTAATCTAATTCAGTTAAAGTCAATTCATCGACAAAGGACACAAGGGCCAAGGCAATGGAGCTTTACTTTGATATATAAAATATTTACTTGGTTGTAGAAGAGAACTACAATCCACATCCTACTCTGACAATTAAAGCTACCCTACGAGTTCAAACTTTCTTTTGGAAGGTAATGAGGGACTTCCATCCAACGGACTAAAAAGTCATTCACAGATGATATTTCCAACCTGCCAACACAACTAATTGAATCTAGTAAACTCAACTCATGTTTTCTTTAGGCTGTGTTTGGTAACTCTCCCAAGAAGTGATTCTTGTTGCTTCTATTTCCAAGATTCCAATATAAGTGAAAATGCTATTTGGTAACTTTTCTTTCTCTTCCTGGATTCCACTCCCAAAATCGTTTTGAGAGTGGAATTTTGGAAGCTGAAAAAAGTAGTTTCACTAATTCCACTTCTCAATTCTCAACATATGTATATATATATATTTCACTAATCACCTTTAAACGTATTCATTGTTTTCATCAAGATTTCAATTTCTCTTTTCTATCCAACCAAACACTTTTTTCAATCTGAAATTTGCTCCAAAGAATGCATTTTAGGTGGAATCAGGAATTGGGAGATGAAATCCTATGAGAGTTACCAAACGAGGCCTTACCTACTCAATTGCAAAGTGGTATGATTTGGATGGTATTTCTTTTCTTAAATGATATATATAACAAAGAAAAAGAAGAAAAAAAATTGAATCCATGTACACTAGGATGATCTATTAATCCTCCCTTTGTTTAGAATTTACACAACAAATCAAAATCTTTGAAGTACAAAAAAATAATGCAATCGTGTTTCCATTAGAAAACCCAATTGACAAGGTTCCCTTCTTGTCAGACACATGTTAGATTTAATAGAGTGACTGATACGGTTGTTGGAAACTTCAAAATTTAAGAGATGTTGATGGTATGACTCGTGGAGGGATGAAATTTTCATTCACCTAAGAACCTAACGCCTAGAAGTGCAGAGAGGAGTATAAGATAAGAGGAGCGGATACAATCCTCTCTCAGAGGAAACACGCTAAAACTTTTTTCAAGAGATAGTGTCGAATCTCTCCAACAGCACATGGCTCGTACACTATGATGCTATAGTCAACTGCTTCAAGTGGCCCTTCAAGAGAGGGAAAGAAGTCAAGATAAGTTGCTCGGATTCTGTGATACATGTGTGGGCTATTAATACATTTCACGGATCATACATTTTAATTTAAAAAATAATGTTAGGTCTAGAACCCCCCCAAAAAGTGCATGACCCCACCCCTCATGTCTCACGCCCTAAAAATTCAGCTCATTTATTCTGTCGCAGGTGATACAATTCCCTCTAAAGCACGCATTTCTGTGTGGTTTAATTTTTAATGAGGCCACACCTAATCCCAAATTATGGTGGTGCTTTGGCCCATTGCACACCAGTTTTTTTTTTTTTTGGTAAACACCATTGCACACCAGTTGGTGGAAACATAATGATAAACTAGTTGTTTTCAACAATGGATATTCTTTTACTCATTCTTTGCTTTGTGTACCATAACTCTTTAATGGGTGAGTGTGACTTTGCACATATGATTTTATTAAGATTCGTCCATATAAGTGTTACGCATTGTCCTACTTACCTTCCTAAGGTATTACCTAACATTGGCCCAAGCTGCCCCATATGCTGCCTGGAGTTGGAAGCCATTGATCATATATTTTTTGATTGTTGAATAGCATAGGCAATATGATTTGGCTCTCCCTTTAAAATCCATACTCATGAACAAAAGAAGAGCTTCAAACAATGGATTATAAAGTGGTTATGTGGACAATCTAATACAAGTGTCTTCAAGCTAGGGGCTATGATTTTGTGGCACCTTTGGAAGTCTTGAAAAAAAAAAAAAAATGGCACTTGAGCACCAATCGCGAAATCCATTTTACTCGCCAAAATCTAACAATGCTGCATCCACAAATCCTAGTTTGACTTGGGACTCAAATTCAGATAGAAGTACTAAATTTTCACAAAACTGGCACCCACCTCCAGCAAGCTCTATAAAAATTAATGTGGATGGCACAAGAGGATCTTCAAATGCAGGAATAGCCATTATCCTGGATTACACATGATCTTTCATTAAAAACGAATCAAACTCTCAGCAGTCTCGACTGAAGAAGCAGAAGCAACAATTTTCCTCCTCGGCTTAAGGCCTATTCAAGAGGTAGAAACTGAACATGTCATCCTAGAAGGTTTTTCTCTTCAGTTGTGATTTAAAATGGTTCGGGATCCAACCCTTCTTGGCGCATTGAAGGCACTATCCAAGACTATAGGCAATTATTTGGCTTAATAAACAATATCTCATGTTCCCCAACCCCGAGCCTGCAATCGGACTACGCACTCCCTGACAGCTATTACAGTAAGAGAACACATTTTCGGAACTGTGGTGATCTCCCTAAAGAGCTTTTATTCATTGTATCAATGGAATCTTGACCAAGAAAAAGAAAAACAACAACAACAGCCACAACAACTTATTCTCCTACTTAGTATTATTTTGCGGCAAAGATTTTTTACTCCGATGGTAACCTATGCCGAGGTCAAGGGGCGGCCACATCAGCATCAGAAGTGATTTACACTCGCTCCCATAAAGGGAAATTCACTTTCGGTGCTAATGTTCTGCCCATTTGAGCCTCAGTGGAGGTTAGAGGAGGATAACGTCTGGCGTATGAAATTCAAACCGTATTATTTTGATATGAAGAAAGAAGAAGAAAAAAATATATATTTTGACGTATAATATAGAACATTTGTATGTTATCCCAAAAAAAAGGAATATGAATTGTCTAAGTACCGTCATATGTTAGTTATGAATATGGCCTCTTTACTCCATGTTTATTCACCGATTACCCCTTTTTCAAGCATATTTGGAATATTTCGATTACCCTTGATGCTTCTAGCAGACTTTCTCGTCATTTCAAAAGGAATTGACGAGGCATTTCAAATGGAAATGATTCAAGCTCAAATGAGAGAGAGAGAGAGAGAGAGAGAGATTTGCATGGATTGTGTATGCTAGAAGATTAGAATCATAACTCTGTGATGGTGGACCAAAGAAAGATAAGATTCTCACCTTTAAATCTTGGCTTTGATTTTTTTGCTTTAAAAAAAAAAAAAAAGGTCTTGGCCCACTGATACGAGATTAAATCCATGACCTCTTTCGTAGAAATATGATGCCACAAGCTTGGGGCCCACACCCTCTGTGAGGGGGTGAAGGTACAATCCTCGACAGAACATTCTTTCATATTTAAAAAAAAAAGGAGTTAAGTTATGTGTTGGGACAGGCAAATTTGGGAGTAGGAGATTAGCTCCCACAGATAGGATTTGCCACACCTAAATTTGTTTGTCCCCTATATCTCCAAAGCACAGGTTGGCACATGATGGTTTTTTGAATTTGGTGATTTTTTGAATTTGGTGATTGTTCGACAGGAAGCAAATATTCATTTAAACACTTTTTTTCACGGCAAGGCTTTTCTACATTCGGCGTATGCAAATGCCTAGGTCAAAGGGTGGCCACATAGGTGTCAGAAGTGAATTTACACACGCCCCCAAAAAGTGAAAATCACTTTCAGCACTGATATTTTCACCCGCTTCACCATCGGTGGACATCAGCACAGGTTAGGGGTCAGCGTATAAAATCCTCACCGTTTTTTTTTTATGATTTTAAACCTATAAACCCATTTTTATGGGTACCTATTTTTTCATTTGAAAACTATTTTTACAGTTTTGACCCTATACATCTCACCTTTTGTGTATAGGGACACAGGGAACAGACAAATTGGGTGTAGCAGATCATTTCCCTTCATATCTGAATGGCTCTGATTATTTGAAGCAGTGGTAACAATGAGAAAGAATCATCTAATGTAGCTTAAAGTCTTACATCGTCCTGCAGATGACTATAGTGTGACACATACCTAAAATCAAATTTAAGTGGGTTAATTTCTTTTTTGGGGGGTACGTGTAGCAGTACAAACAATGACATAGGATCCTGAGTTGCTAATGACAATTGCACGACTGATCAATTAAAAAAAAGCCAGTTTTATGATATAAACACCCTTAGAAACCTAATAAGACAAGTGATGTTAAAGAGCCTACATAGCAGATGCATAAACCATTGTATTGAAATGTTTTTCTTTTACAGATTGATAGAATCTTTTACCTTGTGCACCATGATAAAAGATTTTAATCTAGCGGTTTTGGCATTGAGCTAACAGTTCCAACAATAGAGCCATGGCCTATTCTACCAGTTCATGACAAAAGATTTTAGCCCAATGGATTTTGGCTTTTGTTCAAGATCTTGGTGACAGTAGGGTTTGTTCACACCAGAATTTTAGTTGTTTAGTGAGTAGAGACTTAGACCATATGGCAGTCAAATTAAGTGAAAGATGAAAAAGAGTGGTTAAGAAAAAGTGATTTTCATCGTAAATTTGGTTTGAATAAACGTAATTGGATCAAAGAGAGAGTCCAGTAAAATAAAAAAATTTCGGCACAACAAAACCTTATCTTCTAGAGCTTGGTTGCACGAATCTTATTTTTGTTGAGTTTGGGATTGTCAGAAATTAAAGTAGGAGATGACATAAATTTCACGATTCACAAGTTTTTTGGTTTTTTTGAAGTTTTAATATTAACTAATTCATCCGAGTATAGAAAGTGTCGTTATTACATTTCTTGAAAATAGTTGAAACCTCCCAATAACGTGCAAGGGATTGCGGCCAAACTAATTTTGGGATACAATGTAGCTCGGGTAGAATCTTTGTCTTTTTATGGATTTGTATTTTCTGGTAAAAACGAATGAAACCTCATTGTTGTTCTTAAAACCTGAAAGTCCAAAGAATAATTTTACAAAAAATCCAACAACATAATAATGTTGTCAAATGGTTTTCTCAAATCAAATCATTCAAAGATCAACGAGAGTTCCCACATGGAGAAATCGGATCTTATGAGATTATCACTTTTGTTAAATTAAACAATCACCTTCTAAGAAGAGTGCGATTATAACAAGAGTCTTGAATCAAGACCTTAGTGTATTACTTTTCAAAAGAAGACAACTGAGATCAAAATCCGTATGCATACTGAAAAGAGAAAAAGACAGAGATTAAGAAGATGAAGATTGTAGGCAGATTTGTGTTCCTTCTTATTTTTCTTTAGAGAGCATTCCTTAGTTTTTCAATAGTCTCTTTCTTTTTCCTCTTCTTAGAGAAAACCCTAGACAGTTACTAATGTTACACGTTCAATATCAAAAATCTCTTTTTCATAAAAAAACTAGTTTTCTCTTGATTTTTCATCTATTTATAGTGAGAGATTAGAGTTATTTGGAAGTAATTTTAATTAGGGTTTTACCTTTAATTGTATGAGATAGAAAGAGAAAGGAGATCCATAGCTACAAAATAATGAGAGAGAGGGGGTGAACTACGATAACCCTAACCACTTCCACACATCTTTCTAAAGAGAAAAGTGAGAATTGATTTGATCACTGCATTCTTACATTCAAGGGATTTTATTTCCTTGGATATTTTATAATATCTCAACAATTTTGCCATTTCACTCTATATATGGAGCCGTTCCTTCCATTATATCTTAAGTTATGTATTTATTTTTTAAATACTTTGACCCAAGTCTAATCATCTAAGAAAGGGAATCTCAAATTAAAAGAAATGTTTTGGGTTCCAAAAATTATATATTAAAAGAGGGTTGAAGGCAGTGGAAAGAGACAAATCAATATCCATTACATAATGCAACTCTTCCACAAATGAACTCATATTTTATGCCCTTTGGTCTTGGCTTATCCCTCAAATTTTATTAGTTTTTAGCAAAAGCGTCCTGTTATCAATTTTGTTTATATTGAAGGTCTTGATCAGCAGTGCCTAATAAGTTGTGGTCTTCACACAACACTATTCCATCCATTTGGAGCAATCTTCTTAGGCATTAATTATAATCATTGGATTAGCCTAATTCTGTTGAGTTACGATGTTTGATAAAGTAATATGGATTATTAGATATGAGATCCTGCGACTCTAACGAGTCCTACGAGTCAAACCTGATTCCAAGTTCATGAAATCAATGACTAGATGATGCAACAAATTATACCCCAAGATACATTTTTGGGGAGCAAATGTTCTGTGACCAAAATTGGTATGACCTTCAGTGACACACGATGTGGTTTTAAATTATGTGAATCTTTTTTTGGTACTTATTATTTTTAATGAATATGTTTTTTTGGGTGCTTTTAACTATAAACACCTCACATGCTAGCCTATGGTGTTGTCACATCATTTTTTATCACAGAACTTTTGTTTCTGATTGGCATATGCTCCGTGGGGTGACGTCAGGTTAATTAATGAGGATTGTACAGTACTTTTTTGACGACTTTAATTATCCATTATTAGTTTATGTCCGATCCATCTGTATAATTAAGTTATTTCAAAATTTTAACCACCATTGTCAATGCCCCAATGCTTATGCTTAGGTAGTTAGGTGGTTGCGGCATCATCCTTCCCTAGTGAAAGCTAGAGGTCAAGCTCGAAAAAGATATCCAAAAGTCAAAATTATACTTAAGGTAGGTTATTTTCCACTTGAAGAGGAAAGTAATTAACGAGATGAAGAATAAAAAAAAATGGCTGGCCGAAAGGATGCTCTATCCATGATGTCCCGTTCACCCCTAATGAGACATAAAAAAGTGCATGGGTCCACATCTGTTTGACCTAATGATTTAGTTAGATTACCGAGGTCACCTTAAAATAAGACTGACATCTAAGACCGTTACATCAGTGATAAAAAAGGAAAAACATCTCCCAACCAAAAGTGTAAATCACTTCTTCAATGCTGATGTGTTGGTTCCTAATGTCAGTCCTATTTTAGGGTGACTTCTGATGATTCTATCAAATTCAAGGTACCTTGTGAGGGGTCGGGAAGATTGGTTTTCTCTTTGTAGGTGCTTTTCTTCAATTACATCCCCTAAAATTGGAATAATGTTTTATCTAGGATGTACCTGTTCGCCCCCTCGTCGGTGTGGGCTCAGGGAAAAAAAGTGCATAGGACCCACAATCTATAATGAAATTCCCCAAAGATTTTGTGTGCTCTTTAAAGAACGCCTAAGATTAGCCTTGCATCAAGGATGGACACATTGGTGCCGAAAAGTGAAAAACACCCATAAAAAGTGTAATTCTACGACAAATTCGTATATGAGATGGGACAATCACGTGAATGGATAAAAAATGCTCACTTTAACGAATGCTAACCACTGCTCTTTGTTGGGCGGCAGGCACATCAGCGCCGA
>JAOXJP010000003.1:780776-795118 GCA_025762735.1 Platanus orientalis
CTTATTGTAAAAAACCATTTTTATCAACTAAGCTATATACTATTGATAATTTTAAAATAATTAGTATATTATATATATAATACATATATATTATGTATGCAAAAGTTCGAGCCTCGGGCTTGGTTGAGGTAAGCCCAAGCCCGGCCCTCAATAAAAGTTCGGGCATCGGGCCGGCCTCGGGCCCTTGTCGGACCAAGCTCAGGTAGGGATTTCCGGGCCAATTTGCTGGCCGGGCTAGGACCAGCCCGGCCCATGCCCACCCCTAAGGATCATAGGTCCACAGTTAGAATAGAATGGGCAGGGTTTAGTTTGGGTTAGGTTTTCACATGAACCAGATTTAGGCAAAACCTAGCTCGACCCAATACAACAAAAAGCTTGAAGTCTCTTTTATTTTTATTTAAGATAAGATTATATAATTAACACTACTGGTTGATCATTGTGCAGTCAGCATGATGTAGGCCCAAGTGGGCAGACCAAAAATATACTACAAAATGTTTTTATTTTATTTTATAAATAACAATTTATTAAGAGTAGAAAAACCTATAATGTCCAAAGAAGGCCAAGAAATTACAAGAAAAAAAAGTAGAAGAAAATACAAGCCCAACAAACTAAGAAACATGAAGATTACTAGAATACCAGTACTTTATGGATCGTTAAAAGAAAGTCCCTCGAATTGTTAAGTGATTAAGCGAATCAATATGTGAGGTGATATAACCCATTTTTGAGTTTAGGAGGTCCCTTGAGAATAACAAATTTCAAGAAAGGCCATTAAAGAAGTTGGAAAGGATCTCAAAAATAGCTACATTCCTATGTGAGACTATACAAAACAATCTAGGTAAATATGGGAAGATAGTGGAGAATCGTCAATCCAAACATCATGCCAAAAGTTAACACAGTTTTCCATTACCAATGACAAGAGCGAGAAGAGAGTAAATTAGAGTACGAATGGCAATGATACACTTCCAAAGAAGAAAAGTTCTGGAGTTACTTGTTGGGTTTGTGTCCAAGCCATTTTGGTTCAATCCATACTTGCCAAGAATTAGTGAATTCCATAGTTTGTCATCTTTTAGAGTATATCACTGTATCCATATCTCAATGAGAGACTTGTTTTTCATTATAGTATTTCTAATTCCTAAGCCACCCAGTGTTTTTGATTTGCAAACCCTTGCCCCAATTGAAGAGATTCTCTTTTTTTTAGCCTCCTCCGTCCCATAGAAAATCCCAATGTAGTTGCTCAATTCTCTTTGCCACTTTCATCGGAATAGAGAAGATGACATGTAATAAATGAGAAGGTTTGATAAGACTGCTTTGATGATTGTGATTCTACCATCTAAAGAGATGTGAGTCTTTTTCCAAGAAGCCAACCTTTTTTCCAAGTTCTCAACAATCGAATCGCACAAATTTCTTAAATGTGGTTGACCCCTAAGAGAAAGACCAAGATACTTTAGGGGCCAACTTTCCACCCTACATCCAAGGAGGGAGGCAAGAGATTAAAGATTATCCACATTGATGCTTGCAATACCATATTTCCCCCAATTGATTTTGAAGACAGAAATAAGTTCAAAGGCGTATAGCATGTGTTTCAAGTCCATGACAACTGTGGAAGAGGATTTAATAAATATAATAGTATTGTCCATAAATTGAAAGTGTGAGATGGTGAGATCAAAGGCCGAAGTCTTGAAAGCTTCAACTAAATTTGCTCAAACGACATGGGAAATGAGAGCACTGAGAGAGTTAACCTCCAAGGAGAATAGGAATGACGAGAGTGGGTCTCCCTGTCTAAGACCTCTTGAGGGTCTAAAGAAACCTTTAAAGGTACCATTAAGCAATTTGGAGAACCAAGGATCTATCATGCAACCCATCATTTAATTAATCCATTTGGAACCAAAACCTTTCTTGGTAAGGACCTATTCTAAAAAGCCCCAATCAACCTTATTGAAAGCTTTCTCATGATCTATTTTGTATACTAAGCCATGAGCACTAGTTTTCTTCCAAGAATAAACACATTCATTTGCCACCAGAATTCCATTAATTATTTGTTTATATTTTATGAAAGCTCCTTCGGAACTCAAGATGATATCATTCATGACATTTATGAGCTGATGAGAGTGGACTTCAGCAATGATCTTATACAAGTTTCCAACAAGGCTTATAGGTTTGTAACTATTAAAGAGGGAAACACTATTGAACTTGGGGATAAAAACAATGAAGGTAGCCTAAGCTTCTTTGTGAATGGTGTCTCAATCATGGAATTACTTGAAATCATTTAGCAAGTCATGTTTGATCAACTCTTAACAAGTCTAATAGGACATAGAAAATCCATCGGGTGGAGATTTGTTTTTATCCATACTAAAAACTGTCATCTAGATTTCCTCCTTAGTAAAACACCCTTCAAGGAAGAGAGCCTTCTTAAGAGAAAGACAAGTTTTAAAGAGATTTTCAATTCCAAGGCAGGGGATTATCTCTCAAGAGAACAATCTTTCAAAGAAGTTGGAAGTTGCAGTGGCAATGTCCTTAAAGTTTGACACTTCATTCCACTCAATCAATAGTTTGGTATTGAGGTTTTTCCTTTTCCTTCCTTTTGCAGCTCTATGAAAGAACCTTGCATTTCCATCCCCATCCTTAATCCATTTATATTTGGCTTTTCCCTTCCAAAAAACTTCTCCATATCTGAGTAGAGACTTCAGTTCAGTCATAAGGGACACTTTTGAAGCCTACAAATTTTTTCCAATACCAATTTTATCAAAATATTGCATATCTAGCTTTGAAATTGCATCTAGGACTCTTTCTTTGTTAGATTCCATCTTTCCAAAGGTGTGTTTTACTCCAAGTGATAAGTTTTCTTTTTAATGAAATGAAGTTTTTGGAAGAATTCGAATCCTTCTCTTTTAGAGATGCAACATTCAAACCATTGGGAATCCACATTAGATTTAAAGTCTTGGGCCCAAAACTCTATAATGCTATGTTAAGGACAATATGTCAATGATCTAAAGTAAGTTTTCAAGGAGCCTCTTCGGAAAAATGAGAAAAGCTATCATTACAATAAGTAGATATTAGAAATTTGTCTAAACGATGGATTATAGGAGTCTCCCGGCTATTGGTTCAAGTGAATCTACTATTGAGTAATGATGAGTCTCGTAATCCAAAAGAGGTCACAAATCAATTACAAAATGTTGATAAAAATCCAACCCCAAGGCCTCTCTCTCGGAGTACGACTATCAATTATTCGGTTATATGTCAATATCTGGTTTGTATTTGGTCTCCTTAAAGTGAATACAAATGCATTTAAATCCGATTTGTTTATAAAATAACTGATTATAAATATGTATTGATCTGCTTTTGCTAAACATAGCTAATCATTGGTTATAGATTCATATTTTATAATACAAATATGTTAGATTATATGGAATACAGAAAGTGAATACCTTAACCTAACCCCAAACCATTTCTTATCTTTCATTCTCATTTTATATGAAAGAAAGCTGGAACCTTAGCTAAAACCTCCTTAGTGGGCCGTGGCCAACATTAACCAAAAACTCCCATTCTCTCGAGTTGGTTGAATTCCACTGGTTGTCTTTCATCTTTATAGTTTCTAGGTTCTTATTATCTTCATAATCGTTATCGTCATTTTCATCTCCATTCTTGAATTAGTGACAAAAATCTCCAACACATTCTCTTCCTCTCTAGAGTGTTCTAGCTCTAGTCTTTTTATTGTTATTATTAATAGTTCCATTCATCTCCACTTATTTCCCTCATCCTATGTTTTTAGCCCCAAAATATTTGTGTCACCACTCAAAACCATAATTTTTTGGAAGAAAGTGTAATATGATATTTGGATTCGTATATGATTTTTGTTAAGTAAACAAATACAAATCTTATTTTTAAATATGCGAATTTGTATCCAATATTTGATTAAGTAAATGAAAACAAATACAAATATGTCTATATATGTTTCACATTCGATTCATTTACAACTCTATCTTGGAGATGTGATGCTATAGCCATCCATGCTTAGCACCATTGATTGATATCATATAAGCTTCTAAGAGTGGTCACGTAGCAATATCAGTAAAAAGCATCAATTCCCAAGAGGAATCAATACTAAGCACTAATTAGTTGCAAATTATGTGGCACCTTGTCAAAAAATTAGATATAGTGGTTTAGAATCAACAAGAACACTACAAGGTGTTGATGCTGCTTCAAAATATTCTTATACGTAATTTCAGTTGATAGTAATTAGGGAGTCACTCTCTACCGCTATTTTATGGGTTCTAAATAAGACAACTTGTTTAAGACTTGAAGGCCTTTCTCTGACACCACCCAATTATGTAACTACATTATAATTCATCTCATTTGTTTGCTGTAAGCTACAATGAAGGAACCTATATTCATCTTGAAAGAGCCCTTGCTCCTACTGTGTCATTAGCTTAATTAGTTGAGCAATCAATGTTTAATTTAATCGAGTTCCATGTTCATTAGTCAATCTATTGATTATTGATACTAGGCTTGGATCTATTGCCCTTAGTATATGAGATAGCTTGATAGACCCTCTAGCTATGAATCATGTTTTGGTGGTATAATCCACCTTGCCTACCCCCCAAATAATAATAATAAATAAACAAATAAATATTACCCAGCTATGGACAATTCCTTGTTATAGGCTGCCTTGTCATCACGGGAGATATGACCTCCATACAAACGATAAAAATGTAAGGAGAAAGAGGATTTGTTTATCTTTTTTATGACAAAATGTGGACCAGAATCAAGTTGATGGAAACATGAACCGAAGTGAGATAACAAAAATGCAAAAGAACAATCACACAAAACACAAGATTTATGTGGTTAGGTAAGATTTCGTACATGCTGGATCTGACAATCCAATAATTTCACATAAGTATAATTTTCAAAGTCAAGTATTTTAACTCAACAAAATCAAAATGAATGCACCAAGTCAAGGAGGTGTTGTTATCATGTTTTTTGAAGATATTCAAGGTCTCCCACTTGATTGTGCAAATGAGTGTGTCAAGCTACATTCGGGATACAATCAAGCTTAGATTCAACTCCTTGTCTCTCAAAGGGCTTGCATTAACTAGGCAGAGACGTATGATACCTCCCTTAAAAACTTATTTCTCATAAAAGTTGGGTGTTCAAAACGTGCATGAAAACTTGTCAAATTGTTTTGAAACATTCGGCAGAGTCTCCCCTTATTAAGTTGTTTATCATATATGAAAATTGGGTCAAGAAGATAAAGGTAGAATCTTCAACCAAGTGGAGGTTCTCGTACATGAACACACTTGGTTTGAGGTTGTTTTTGAACCCCAAGGATGTAAAGAAAAACTCCCAAAGTAAGCCGCTAATCCAAGTGTTTTAATGTCTTTAATGTCGTACAACATATATCCAAAAAGAATTAAAATATAGGAGAGAAGGGTCTTATTTAATGGTTGCCTTTTATCCTTCTTTTTCACTTTTTTGTTCTTAGTTTTGTTCTTTATTTTAGCCTAATTCATTAACACTTAGCCAAAGTAGGTTTTTAACCCGTTCTTCATGATTATATAGTGATAATGGGATCCAATCTCATCTCACCAACCACCCCTATATGTCTCATTTTGGATAGTCATCAATCATGGCTTTCATTCGTGACTAGGATCATCTCATCCGTGCCTTAGCCCATTTGTGAATTAGCTTCAGTTGCGAATCAGGGCCTTGATAGGCCTCAATCGCGAATCTGTCTAATTTGTGACCTAATGAACCTTAGATGTGAATCCTGGTCCAATCACGAATCTTGTCCTAAAGAAAACTTGTTAGTCATGAACCGGCCCAACGTTCATTAATGGTGAATCTCTTTACCCTGACCATGGTTCAATTACGAACCACTTAACGTTGCTAGTCATGAAGTGAATCGTCCCAAATTCAGTCTCGAATCCAATCCCATAATGAACCCATCAATTGCAACTAACCTAGATTTAGTGATGTCTCATTTAGGACATCAAAAGTGAATCATAAGACTCTTGATGCGACTTTGCGACTATGCAAACATGTGAAGTGCAAAAGTGCATCTTAAGCACCCTTGCGCCCAAGGCCTTGCCCGCACTTGTACCCGAGTCTAAGCCCGTGTGCATACATGTGTGTGTGTGTAGGTGTGTGAGTATGCACCTTGTTGTGCCGCCTCTACACGAGAGAGAACTTTCCAAAATACACAAGGTAGGGGTTGCGATATCTTATATTTTGCAAATCCTTTTGTCCCTAGCCAATTTGGGATTGATAGAAAACATAAGAAAATTTTGAAAACACTATTATGAAAACGTCAAAACAGGGCATTCAGAATTTTGTAAAACACATTCGTTTTCACCACAATATCCACAAGCAAATTAAGACAATAAAAAACTTTCACTATAATAAAGATTACGACGTACAAATAGTTCTACCGAAACCCTAAAACAAAACTCTCTCAAAAACCCAAAAAAACCTAAAAAAACACTCATTTTTTAATAAGAAAAAAGAAGTTATAAAGCTAAATGAGATTGAGAAACAAGGATTCACGTTTCTTATCATTAACCTATTTTTTGAGTATTTTGAGTCGCTCTCCAGATCACACAAACAAGTTGCATTTCAAGTTGCTTTTGGTTTGAATTCAAGATAACTTCACAATAATCTTAGGTTCTAGTTGGCCTTAATCTCTCCAAGGGGAATCTATTTAAAAGGACTTGGAACAATGTGGATGATACACATTTCATAATGAGTTTCAATCATTATATTCTCAAATCCTAATCTATGCAAAATGACCCAGGTAAATGGCCATTCTAATCTGTCATAGGTTTTAGCTAGGTTAGGTTTTAAATCTTGTTAATTCCCCTTCTTTTCTTCTCTTGGGAATGATGTATTAACTTATTGGCCGTAATAACATTATAAAGCTAAATGAGATTGAGAAACAATTTTTGTTTCAATCCATTTGCCAAAATCTTAGTTTCAATTCTCTTCAATACTTCATTGGTTTTCCTTTTTTGATATCAGACTAATAAAGGTATATGATTAATTTCTTTTTACATAAAATAAGACTACACAGAGGTGGTGGTGTTGGATCACCCAATATTGGTCATGAATTTTTTTTAATTTATTTTTTATCTTTTTATTTTGAACATTTCTAGAGTTTAATGAACTTTTTCCCATCTTCCAAGTGGAAACAATGTGATACACAATTGAGGTCATTTGATTACATAGAACCCTATATTGCCGATTCCAATTAGATGTACAGAAATTACAAATTTAATAAGTTGATGCTTGAATTATCCAAATAATGAAAAACCAAGAATAGGAAAATGAAAATAAACTTCACGCTTATTCTTAAATAAAACAATTAACCGTCTATCCTAAAACCCTAGGGTGATATGGATATAAAAATTAATATATTTTAATACTCCCCCTTCATAAGGAACACTCCTGGATTATTAACACAAGAGGAACTAGGTGCGAGTCCATAGAACATGCACACATGTGCACAAAGAGCCTGGGAAAATAGCGTGCCTAGGGGAAGATTCCAACTCGCAACCCAACCTTGCTAAGAAGTAGATTAACAAACTCTCCTAACACCCTAAGGTGTTAAATGAGGTAAGAATTAATATACTTACTATATTTTCAGCACTCTCCCTTGGGAGGGACATTCCTGGACAATGAACGAAGGAATTAGGTGTGAGTTTGTAAAACGTGGATACGTGTGTGTATAAGGCCCTGAAGAATAATTATGTTCACATGGAGGTTTTGATTTTGTATTAAATAAAGCAATTAACCGTCTCTCCTAAAACCCTAAATATATAGTAAATATAGGAATTAATATACTTCATCACTTAAGATTCCAACTTTTGTTGAGTGATTTAGCACCTATCAACGTAGGTGCTATCAAGCTGTCAACAGTCGATAAGAATCATATAGCATTTATGTAAATAAAAATGGGTATGGATATCGTTGGAGAGAATATCTTTTTCGTTATCTTTTTGTCTTTTTTTTTTTCTTTTCTTTTAATAAAATTTAATTAATAATTTTTCATTGGATTGACCATAACTAGCCAATCCATTTTGTTGAATAATTTTTCATTGGATTGACCATAACTAACCAATCCATTTTGTTTTCTTGTTTCGTTTCGCATTGTTGTTAACCTAAATCTGATCTATTTCGTAATTGCATAATAAGGTTGTTTAGTAAATATACAATAGGTAAATACCCTTCCGTTTGCCAAACGTTCGGATTTAGCACAGACATGATATATCTCCATGATTCATCATCGAATTAGAAAATTGTACCGTACATAGCAGTGGTAAAACCCTACCATCCTTTGTCTTTACACCAGAATCTGGATCCTCTGCGATACTCTGCATGGCATTTAACATGCATTGATTGGTCTTCCCTCCTCTATGTGTGAGTCAGTGTGACCCATCAGGGTATCTACATGGACCATGTGGTCTGCATGGCAAGTGGAAGCTGGTCCTCTGTGTGATAACAATAACAACACACACATCCTCTGTATTGCTCTCATACAAAGTGACATGTGGTGAAAAAAGTGCTTAGAGGTAATATAATCATTTTAAATATGGAACAACTGTTTTTTTTTCCTTTCATAGTTTTAACCTTATTTATCCCATTTTTATAAATACCTATTTTTTTTTATTGAAAAATTGGATTTACAGTTTCAACCCTATACATCCAAAACATGGTAGGACATACAAAATCCTGAACGCTACATTTGTTTCATTTGCAGTGTAAAAATTATTTTTCTTGACTCTCTATTTGGTGGAACCCACCATTCATCATTCCGTGGAAGGAAGATCAAACATGATGTACCTTGTGTGTCGTCATCAATTGTACCTCACACGGGGTTTACATCATCTCTAGTCTAGTCTGGATGGACAGACAACACACCAACCAGTGAGAGAATGATTGTCTATTTTGAGACAGACCTCTATTATTGTGCATTGATTGACACATGTTGTGTTTTTGAATTTGATGTCTTTTATTGACCACCTACTTTTTCAACTGAACACTTTTTTGGACCCTTTTACCCCACCCCCAACACAAGACATGTCTGTTTATAATTCACCATATACACTATAGAAGCATTTTTATCACAGAACATTTGCTTCGCGGTGAGAGAATGGATAGAAACAGTTGGGAAATATTTAAGCACCTAAACAAGAGCAAATTAACGTCATGCAATGTCGATAAAGGGTGTTTTAATAAATATACAGATACATATTTACAATAATACCCTCTTTCCATAAGCATTGATCAATTTGTCATTCATCGTGTCACACACTGGTTGGTACAGTTCATTTAGACTTGAGATTGGAGATGATTCAAACTCGTACCCCACGGTCTAGTATTGTGGCGTCATGGACGGCGACGCGAAAGGTAGTCGGCAGAGGGCTCGCACGTGGATAACGTGACAGTTCTTAACAGCCCTTAGTTTCGAAGTCATCTGACGGTCAGGGGCCTCTTGTCAGTTAATTTCAAATGACAAAAATGCCCCTTTTTAATTCAAATTTGTCGGGCAAATCCATAGTAAATATCCCACGTGGCAGATTCACTACACGACGCGTGGATTAGAGCACGGTTATATTTCCGAATGCGATCAGTTTAGGATTTTGAATAATTTCTCCATTCTTAAAAAGTAAACAGATTTTACGACTCAATCACCAATCAATGCGTGACATTTGGCCTGACAAACAAAGGAAGAGTGTTTGAGTCAATTCATATAGGTTAAAGGCCACGTGGCCAGATGAATCAGGGTTTTGCCCGCGCTCAGGCCCCCGTGGGTCACAGGTGTGTCAGGATAGCGGTAATTTGAAAGTTCAAAAACTGTTATTTTTTCTGGGGAGACATTAATATCCAACGTTGCGTGTTACAGTTTCGGAAAGGCGGAACCAGAGGGCTCTAGTTAAGTCACTTCTCTTCTTTAATGACCGGTTTGATGCCATTCTCTCTCCATTTCAGTACCTCGATTCGGTTCCTGATCTTCATATTTCCAAGATCGGACACCGGATTTGATTTCTCTGTGTTGTCTAGATTTTAAAACAAGGTAAAAATCGAGCTTTCTGACCATGATTTTCTCGGATCCTTCCATCATCTTTCCCGACACATCGGCGTGTTTCTTCTCCGAGATTTCTGATCTTGATTCCTGCTCTGCGTTCTTGGATTTTAATGCGTGATAAAAAAATGGAGAGGGTGCGTCAGAAGAGATCGCATGGAAGGGAGATATCTTGCCGCGGTTTTGCGGCGAAGATTAGGAACGGCTCTGATCAGAAATCCGGCGATAATCTTGGTCTGACGGAAAAAGTTCTCGTAGAAGGTTAGATATCGGGTTCTTATGGCTTTTAGGGTTTTGATTCTCTTTTTGGACTGTCTGTGGAATGTGGAGTCTGGCTTTTAGGTTGAATTTTTGTCTTTCTTTTGGTTTGAGTAAAGTAGGTTTGGCTTCGAGTGGAATTTCGGAGTGGATTTTCTGTTATGTTGGTATTGGCGTGATTATATTTGGTTTCAATGAATTTGGATGTTATGATGATTTATAGTGGTAGTGATGAGTGCTTTCTAATTGATTTTGCTTTTGAATCGTTTTGCTTCATTATTTTTTCGTCAATTAAAAAAATTGTTCCAGAAGTTTTGGTAGATTAGTAGATGTTTGTGTGAAAGATCTGTTCCGGTTTCTGTCTCTCTTCTGCCTTTTTTTTTTTTTTTTGGATATATCTGTTTGGACGGATATCTTCTGATTGGAGATAAGTTGTAAGGTTTCAGATGAAATTCACTTGTAATTCTTTCGTTAGAGATGGAAGTAATCGTTTAATGCATGCTATTTCCTATTTCAGATTCTTATCACATCTCTTAGTCTGGACGTTCTTTTAAGTGTTTCCTGCTGTTCTATAATTTATTTTTGTAAATCTGTATTTTAATTAAAATCTTCATCTTAATGTTATGGGAATTCATTCCAGGAAATAGGCTGAACCGAAAACCTATTGACACTTTCAAAGACACATCTGATTCTAGTTCTTGCAGTAGTGGTTCTACAGATGAAAATCCGGTAAGCAAATTTTAATTTTAATTTTTTTTTTAAATTCTGTATTTAGTTTTGAAAAGAATCAAATGTCCAGTTTTGCTGATATCTATGAATTATGCTTCTAATTTTTCTACAAATACTGAATATCTTGTATTTGATGCAACTGCATTTTTGTCTTTTGCAGTTCGTTTTTGAGTTAAGGAGAAATTCTTTGAAACAAGTCAGTCGAACTCCAATGAAGAAGATATCATTGGAAGAATTGTCCAAAGAAATGGAATCCAGGCGAGATCCACCAAGTGTTATTGCAAGATTGATGGGTCTTGATCCGCCACTGCCACCTCAGCAGCATATTCATCAACAACAGAAACGGTTCTCAGAAAACTACCTCCAAAGAACAGCATCTATAGCATTACAAAAGAGCCCATTCTATGAATCCCGTTCCTTTAGGATGAGTAAAAAGGAGGAGAAAGAATTTAAGGATGTCTTTGAAGTGTTACAAACACCAAAGGCAGAGAAGCAGAGTAATCCATTGGTCCGGAAGGGGACAGCAAATTTTAAGCCAATTGATGTGAAGATGACATTCATACGACAAAAGTTCATGGATGCAAAACGTCTATCCACTGATGAAAAACTTCAACATTCGAAGGAATTCCATGATGCACTAGAAGTGTTCGACTCCAATAAGGATCTCTTACTGAAATTTCTCCAAGAACCAGATTCTCTTTTCACAAAGCATCTTCATAATCTACATGGTGTCTCACCCCCTCACCAATCTTGTCATAAAGCAGCCTTAAAATCATCAAATGCTATGCAGTATGAAAAGAGTGACTTATGCTGGAAGTCAGAGCACAAAACCAAACAGAGGGATGTTAGGAACTCTCTTCAGCAACATGATAGTGATCGTGCTAGCCACTGCCACAGTAGACATGGTGCGTATGAATCATACAAATCAAAATCTCAATATGAAGAGAAGGATAAGACCTGCTTTCCTCCTACGAGGATTGTTGTTCTGAAGCCCAACCTCGGAAAGGCACATAATACATCAAGAACAGGCTTTGGGTCAGGTTGCGGAAAGCGTAGTGAACTGCAAAGTTCCAAGAATCGAGAGTTATTTGCAGAAGTTCGGGATTGGAAAAACTCATTCAAGAATGTGGAATTTATGAGGCATCATAGGTCTAAAAGTCCCAGAGAAATTGCAAAGGAAATCACTGTACAAATGAGCCATAGTGTAAGCAGCAGTTCTGTAAAGGCATCCAGCTCAGGGCTCAGAGGGTATGCTGGAGATGAAAGCTCATACAGCGTGTCAGAAAATGATTCTGCAAATGAATATGATATCATGAAACCAACTTCTAGATATGCCCTTAATTTGGAAAATAGATATAGTCATTCATTATCATATTCAAATTCAACAAAGTCATCTGTGAGCAGGGAGGCAAAGAAACGACTCTCAGAACGGTGGAAGATGACTCATAGGTTTCAAGAACTGGGACTGGTTGGGAGGGGCAGCACCTTGGGTGAAATGCTTGCTATGCCTGACATAGAAATGAGGCCGACCTTGGATTCTGGTGTCAGGTTAGCTAGTAGTGATGGAGTTGCAAGGTGGGTTAGTCCTCTAGGTATTAGCAGTAGGGATGGTTGGAAGGATGGGTGTTCTAGGAATCTACCAAGGTCCAGATCTGTTCCAGCTTCATCTACTGCTTTTTTAAATCCACAAGCAAGCATCAGACATGGAGCTCTTGGCAATGACAAGTGTTTGATGTCGAAAGAGGTTATCAATCTGGGAACAAATAGGTCAAGAAGGGGAAATGTCCATTCCAAAGAAGATTCTTTACTTAGAAACCTTACATCTAGGAGTAAAAAATTTCAATGTTCTCCTGGCACAGATAGGGAGAATAGTCATGTTGTAAAAGCAACTCATCTGAGCCTGGTTGAACTGAGGAACAACATTGAAGAGATGGACCAAGCTGAGCCATTGGCTTGTGATGTTGCATATGACAGGTTGGTTGTTGAGGAAGGGGCAGTTGCTGAGGCTGATGATGTGGCCAGGTCTTCAGAAATCCCTGGACAGCAACCGTCTGAATCGACCGACTGTATTCTGTTAGTGAAGTCTGAAGATTCTTCTACTCATGACCCTAATGATTCAATGCCAAAGGTTTGTTTCTTCTTTTTCCTACTCTTTTTCGAACATATTAGAATGGACTGCTTTTTATCATTCTTTTATTCATAAAAAAAGTTCATACTTTTATCAACATGGACTAAAATTGCATAAAACCTGTTCCTTTCTATGTTCATTAAACTTCTTTTAATTTTTCATATTGTTTCTTCTCATAATTTTTTTTTTTGGGATCTTATATCTCTTTTATCTTTTCAGATCTGAAAGTAATAATACAATTTTGTACCTGATGGATCATATGTCAGAAATTGTTTTGTGTGGATGCTGGTGTCCCGTAGGCTATAAAAAAAAAGTGAACTAGAAAATTTTCTCACTCACATGGATAAACTGCAAATAGAAGCACTATTTTCTAGAATTTTCTTATTTAAAAAATTTGAACTTTAGACTTTGGTTATTAGGGTTTGAAAGAAAGAGTCCAATTTCAGGATCATGATTGCAACCTTGAGAGGGTTATTTATCTTATCTCAAAATAAAAGGAGAAGATGGGTGAGAAATTTAGCAGACTTATTTTTCTGAGGAATTCTTGATTTTGTACCTCTCTGATTCTTATTCCATCTGATTGACTAAAATAACCCTACATCATTCCCCTATATTTATATTTTTACTTGGATAAAAATGGCATTTGGATATTTTCATAAATATGTTGGAAGAATGTTTCCATGAAGCTGCTTCTTTTTCGTTGGTAATTTTACTTAGAAAGGTCCTTGAGTGGTCACTGTCATTTTTCAAACTGTTCTGTTTTATCAATTTACTATGTTGAGGTCTCAGGTTTAACCTATATTGGACCAAAACATCACGAGTCTTTCTTTTTTACCAGTTGGGCTGCATTTCTTTTCCAGTTGGATGGTCTGTTTTTCTGTGCTTCATTATATGATGTAATTATCAGGGAATTCATTCTTCTAGAAGTGTGTTTATATCCTGTGAATTTTTTTTATGCTAAATATATATCCATCCAGGGATAATCTCTCTCTCTCTCTCTCTCTCTCTCTCTCCACCCATAAGAAAATTTTTGTTTTCCATTGATACTAATGATGTGTTAGGTAACTAAGTTGATACACACCTAAATTTTAGGCCAAGGGATAACAATGTTTTTGCCCTTTTGGGGGGGGGGGGGGGGGGGGGGGGGGGGGG
>JAOXJP010000003.1:808098-823650 GCA_025762735.1 Platanus orientalis
TCATGATTTCTACTAGAGCTTTTTTTTCTTCCTTGTGTGTAACTCACAAAACTTCTTGTGAGTTCTGTTCTACATCACAGGTGCAGGTCTTTGAATCCCATGCCAACATTTTCCTTTGAACTCCATTAAGTTCTCCATTTTATTTAGTATATATTTTTTTCTTAGTTTTTTATTACCTTGCCAAAATGCTCATTGTTGTTTATCAATTAACTAACAAATACGCTTGGGAATGATGAAGCACGACATGGGGTCTTTATCAACATTTCTTTTCCAGCTTGAGAGAGGAGCCTAGCTTTCCATTGAAGGATTTTGTTCTTGGCTCGTGATTCAAAATAGGAGAAAAGACTAAATTTTTGTTTGTCCATAAAAGATGGAAGGCCTAGATAGTGGGAGTGTGTGTGGCTACTACTCGCAGGCCCAAGATCCTGTTTCAGACTTGGGGGGGTATTGCGACAAAAGAGGATTTTTTTTTTTTTTTGTCAAGTTCACAAACTATTCCGATGCCTATTGGAAATTCTCCAAGATGTTATTTATGGCTGGACCATTTTCAGGGGAAGCCCGAGTGAATATATAACAGTCATTCACAAGGAGCATATGAGATATAGATAGACTTTGTTGCTTGATTTTAATTCTTTGGATATCTTAGGATAATTCCGCTCTATTCAAACTTGCCAAGAGGCCTTCAACACATAATAAGAACAAGCAAGGGGAGAGAGGATCTCCTTGCTGCAATCCTCCTGTGACTCTAAACTTAGTGGTAAAGGGTTCCATATAGCAGGAGGTGGAAGTGGAAACGCATTGCAGAATCCGTGACTTCCATTTTTCACTTAATCCTATTTTTCTCATTATCGTGATTAGATATGGCCATTCAACCTTATCTTATGCCTTTAAATCTATTTTTATTGTCATAAGTTTAGCCTTGGTTTTATGGGTTTTTTATGTGGTGGAGCAATTCATAGGCAATTAAGATATTGTCACACCCCCCCCCCTCCCTAAAAAAAAAATATGCCTTAAGATAGGAGGCTCAAATTATCTCCAATGAAAAATATAAAACAATGAAAAAAATCCAAAGAAGTGATATCCGTTAGTAACATCTTATAATGAAAAAGCGTGCAACAACCCTCTTTCACTGGGCATTGGGCGACATGTAACAAAAAAAAAAAAAAAAAAAACAAATCACCACATCCTGTTTGGTTTTTTTCACTTTTTCTATCACGTGTCATCCAATGCCTAACACAGAAGGGTTGCTGCATGCTTTTTCGCTATAGAAATTCCTGTTCGAGTATCTACCCAGCATGTTGCTATATATTTACAAAATACACCCTCATTTGACACATTTATGTTACTGAAGCACCTAGGTCACATACATATTAATATCTCTCTATTTAGGCAAAAGATAATGCAAACCCCCTTCATTTTATTTTATTTTTTTGGTAAAATCAAACCCCCCACCTTAGAGGGAAAAAAAAGTTGAGAAATCTTCAGTCAAGTTAAACAACTGTAGATCCCATAAACCACTTATAAAACTTCATTCAGAAATTGTGAAAATGCTGAATCAACGGTGTTCGAAACAATTTTTATTTATTACAGAGGCTTGTAATTTACATATGACACTATTAGACCTTGAAATATGTCTAGTAACCCACTTGACGCGGCCGTGAAGCGAGAGCTAGGGTTTTTATGTAGTCGTTGAACTCAATCACACCCTCCCTCTTCTCCTCCGTCGTGGGGAACCGATCTGCACCAAAATTTTCAGGTAAATCTGCAGAAACCCTAAGTTTCCTTTTTATTTGTTTGTATTGTTAAATCTACATTTCTTTATCGTCGTCGTTTCTTCCCCACTTCTCAACTTCTAGTGAATGTAAAACCATAAACCCTAGTTCTGTTTTTCTCTGAAAGCTAGGGTTTTTTTTTCTTCATTCCATGGTTAGAGATTTATAGTGTTTCGAATAGGTAGTTGTTTCTGTGGAGATTTCTAGGGTTTCTGGGACGATTTCGCCATGTATCTATACAGTCTAACCCTGCAACAAGCCACTGGCATCGTCTGCGCGGTCAATGGGAACTTCGTCGGTGGGAAATCGCAGGAGATTGTTGTGGCGAGAGGAAAAGTTCTTGATCTATTGCGTCCCGACGAGAATGGTAAGATTCAGACGATTCTCTCCGTCGAGGTCTTTGGGGCGATTCGCTCTTTAGCTCAGTTTAGGTTAACTGGTTCTCAGAAAGATTACATCGTTGTTGGTTCCGATTCTGGTCGAATTGTGATTCTCGAGTACAACAAAGAGAAGAATGTTTTCGATAAGATTCACCAAGAGACGTTTGGGAAATCGGGTTGCCGTCGGATTGTTCCGGGGCAGTACTTGGCTGTTGATCCCAAGGGCCGTGCTGTAATGATTGGTGCATGCGAGAAACAGAAACTGGTTTATGTGTTGAACAGAGATACTGCTGCAAGGCTGACAATTTCGTCGCCATTGGAAGCCCACAAGTCTCACACCATTGCGTATTCCATTTCTGGGGTTGATTGCGGTTTTGATAACCCTATTTTTGCTGCGATTGAACTCGATTACTCGGAAGCCGATCAGGATTCAACTGGGCAGGCTGCAAATGACGCTCAGAAACAACTAACTTTCTATGAGCTTGATCTTGGGCTCAATCATGTCTCTAGAAAATGGTCGGAACCTATTGACAATGGTGCCAACATGCTTGTCACAGTTCCTGGGGGTGGGGATGGCCCAAGTGGTGTCCTTGTGTGTGCAGAGAATTTTGTTATTTATAAGAATCATGGTCACCCTGATGTCCGGGCTGTCATTCCTAGGCGAGCAGATTTACCTGCGGAGCGTGGGGTACTCATAGTGTCTGCCGCTACTCATAAGCAAAAGTCCATGTTCTTCTTTTTGTTGCAGACGGAGTATGGGGATATATTCAAGGTTACATTGGAACATGAGAACAACGAACGTGTTACAGAGTTGAAGATCAAGTACTTTGATACTATTCCTGTGACGGCTGCAATGTGCGTTCTGAAAACAGGGTTTTTATTTGCTGCTTCAGAGTTTGGGAATCATGCTTTGTATCAGTTTAAGGCAATAGGAGATGATGCTGATGTGGAATCTTCATCAGCTACATTGATGGAAACGGAAGAAGGTTTTCAGCCCGTATTTTTCCAACCTAGGGGTCTTAAGAACCTTCTTAGAATTGACCAAATTGAGAGCTTGATGCCTATTATGGACATGAAAGTTACTAATCTATTTGAGGAAGAGACTCCTCAGATATTCACACTTTGTGGCCGTGGCCCACGTTCGTCTCTACGGATACTAAGACCAGGTTTGGCCATCAGTGAGATGGCAGTGTCGCAACTTCCTGGTATCCCCAGTGCTGTTTGGACAGTGAAGAAGAATGTGAATGATGAGTTTGATGCATACATTGTTGTGTCATTCGCAAATGCAACCCTTGTTCTTTCAATTGGTGAGACAGTCGAAGAAGTTAGTGACAGTGGATTTCTTGATACCACACCTTCTCTTGCTGTTTCTCTATTAGGGGATGATTCTCTGATGCAAGTTCACCCTAATGGTATCAGGCATATAAGGGAAGACGGGCGTATTAATGAATGGAAAACTCCTGGGAAAAGAACGATTGTGAAGGTTGGATCCAATAGACTTCAAGTGGTGATTGCCCTTAGCGGAGGAGAGCTTATTTATTTTGAAATGGACATGACGGGTCAGTTGATGGAGGTTGAGAAGCATGAAATGTCAGGGGATGTGGCTTGTCTAGATATTGCCCCGGTTCCTGAAGGAAGACAGAGGTCTCGTTTCCTGGCAGTTGGGTCCTATGACAACACGATTCGCATCTTATCTTTAGACCCTGATGATTGTATGCAGGTTTTGAGTGTGCAGAGTGTGTCTTCTCCTCCAGAATCTCTCCTCTTACTCGAAGTTCAAGCATCTGTAGGTGGGGAGGATGGTGCTGATCATCCGGCTAGTGTTTTTCTTAATGCAGGTCTACAGAATGGGGTTCTGTTCAGAACTGTGGTTGATATGGTGACAGGCCAGCTTTCTGATACCCGTTCTCGTTTCCTGGGGCTAAGAGCCCCCAAACTCTTCTCTGCCATTGTGAGGGGAAAGCGAGCAATGCTTTGCTTGTCAAGTCGGCCTTGGCTTGGATATATTCACCATGGACATTTCTTGTTGACTCCCCTTTCATATGAAACTCTCGAATATGCTGCCTCATTTTCATCTGATCAGTGTGCTGAAGGTGTTGTTGCTGTTGCTGGGGATGCATTAAGGGTTTTTACAATTGAGCGACTGGGAGAGACATTCAATGAAACTGTGATCCCTTTGAGATATACTCCTAGGAAATTTGTCCTTCACCCCAAGCGGAAACTGTTGGTAGTTATTGAGAGCGATCAGGGAGCATTCGCTGCAGAAGAGCGTGAAGCTGCAAGAAAGGAGTGTTTGGAGGCTGCTGGGATGGGGGAAAATGCAAATGGTAATGTGGAACAGATGGAAAATGGTGGTGATGATGAGGAGAAGGATGATCCTCTTTCTGATGAGCAGTACGGTTATCCAAAGGCAGAGTCGGATAAGTGGGTGTCTTGTATCAGAGTTCTTGACCCTAGGGCCGCAAATACAACATGTCTGTTAGAGCTTCAGGACAATGAGGCTGCATTCAGTATATGTACTGTGAATTTCCATGATAAGGAATATGGAACTCTTTTGGCTGTTGGTACAGCAAAGGCATTGCAGTTTTGGCCCAAGCGAAGGTTTTTAGCAGGATTCATTCATATTTATAGGTTCGTGGAAGATGGAAAAGCCCTTGAACTTTTGCACAAGACACAAGTAGAGGGCATTCCTCTGGCTCTGTGCCAGTTCCAAGGAAGATTACTTGCTGGGATAGGATCAGTTCTTAGATTATATGATTTAGGGAAGAGGAGGCTGCTACGGAAATGTGAAAATAAGCTTTTCCCCAACACAATCATCTCAATTCACACATACCGCGACCGGATTTACGTTGGTGATATTCAAGAGGTATGTTTCTTAAGTCAGCTTATGTTTGTGGTAGGATTTTATTTAAGAAAAAAAAAAGAGAGTGATTGTTATGGCTTGTATGATTTGATGTTCTGTAGGGTTTTAATGAATGCTTTAAAAGGTGAAGGATTAATGTGGGATGTTAGGACATTGGACTTATGAAGCATAGCCTTGAGGCATAAAGCTCAAGCCTCACAGTCTATGCACACTTACAAGTCAACCATCACATAGAAATGAGAAAGTTAAGGCATAAGAAAATGCCGAAATTAAGATTTACCTGCTCATTCACTTTCATAAAAACAATGATGTCTAATCATCTTTCAAATTTTATTTGATAACATGGAATTAAGGGGGTAACTTTTTGTCCAGTCATTATCTCATATAAAAAAGTAGTATAAGTTGTAGATTTCAATTCTAACAAGTGAAGAAAAAACTAAAATGCAGGCCAGTGGCTCCAAAAACCCCTGGACATCATTAGAGAAATGCTTAATGTAAGATAGAGCTTCAATAAGATTTTAAAAACCCTAAAGTATGTTTTTTAAGTCTAGATTATCCAAAAAAAAGTATGTCATAGTCTCAAGGGCAGAGGCACGCGCATTACACTTTCACTGTAAGCCTGAAAAAGTATGAGCCTTTAAAACTTTGCACTGAGGTGTTTTCCTTGTGACTCACAAACCTTTAAAACATTGGTTATAAGTGTCTACAATGTCCTCCTTGTTTTATTATGGCGTCATTATATCCTTTTTGTCGTGCATGAAATCATATCTAATTTGTGAAGGAACCAGTAAAGTTTCATTTACCCAATTGGTCTTGAATTTTTTGTTGTACTCTTTTCTATAATACATTTCTTTACAATTAAAAAAAAATGGGCTTGAGTTATTATTAAAACAATACTGTGACATACAATCTCATGAATGATTGAGCTTTGTTATGCTGAGGACATCGAAGTTGTTATCTATTTTAGTGCCTGTATTATGTTTCAAATCAGGAAATTAATTTTCTGGCCTGATACGCGAGAAATTGTTAAAGTGCAGTATGCAAAGCTCTGGTAAATTTATGTCTTTAAGTTTGTAATGTTCCTGAATATTGTCACTTTGTATTCGATGCATTTACTTTTGCATGAGTTCAATTCTCATTGCGTAACGATGCTTTGAAGTGCTCTTGAGGTGTATGTCTATAAATTTTTCTAGAAGATCAAGCCAAACCAAGTAATATAAAAAATCTGTTGCTTGCTGAAGCAAATTAAGAATGCACTTGGTTTGGATGAGCCACGCATTGACTTGGTTTGCACCTCATTTGAGTTGATTGAGGTGCTTGCATCAAAGAGGTATTTTGAATACTGCTCTTATTTTAGCCAGTTAACAAAATGATATTCGTGTGTATTTAAATATGTGTAATAGAGGGACAGGGAGGAAGGGAGCTGGCATGAGTTAAGAGAGAAATAAGACTAAGGATATAGATAGATAAACATGAGGTAGTGGGATCAGTTACCATGCACCTCAACCATGGGGTTGCAAGTGTAGACACTTGAAAGAGGAGGCAGAGGATGAGGAAGTGAGGGAAAGGGTGAATGAGCAAGAGGAGCTGGCATGAGAACTATCAGAAATTGCATTTCTGCTGTTTGGTTTTTAGGTTCTTCACATCCCCCTCTATTTATGGATTTAAATGAGGATTTGCATTGCCATTCCTTCTGTTTAATTGGTTATTAGGTTGCAATGCTGCAGTGAGCAGGGGAGGAGCCATAAATCTTTGTACATTGGCTCAGCGTTATCATGTTAGCCTGCCAAGGTGCACGTGCATGGCCCTCCATTACTGAAAATGTTGATTGTGTGTTGTGGGTCATCTGGTCACTTCTCAAAGTGTTGTGTTTATATGCATTTAAGATTGAATTGTGCCACAAAATCATGGTTGTTAGTATCTTGAGATAATTGTCTTTTGCTAATATTTCAGTGTTACATCATTAGTTTTCTCTTATTATATTTAAATGAAATTTATGTAACTGCCTCTTCAATGATTGTACTCATTGATCATTAATGAGAGTTCTATTACAAATTCATTTATTATTGGTCACACATTTTCTTCTGACAATGGGTACTGAAATTCTAATATTGGGGATAGGTCCCAGTGGTAGGCCCAAAGGATGGCCTACTGCCTACCAATCTTATGTTTCACAAGGCTCACATGTGGAGTGGGTCCTACTCACAAATTTATAGGTTTTAGTAATCGGTTTGTTTCGTTTTCAGCATTTTTACTTCTCAAACCCAAACTGGGTTGGGTTAGGGTTAAATAAATTAGACCCGGGTTGGGCTGGGGTTGAGCACCTTGGGTTAATTTTTGTGTTGGATTGGTTTACAGTTTGACAATTCAGTTCTTGGTTGGGGTTTTAGTTGTGAACTCCCAACACAATCTAAATTTCCCAAATCGCTGTCTTCCTTCCTTTCCTGATGCGAGTATTAATTTTGTCTTTACAACTACTTTTTATTCATTTGTTTTTATGTTAACTGACCTGCATTTGTGTTTTCCTTACAGTCATTCCACTACTGCAAGTATAGGCGGGATGAAAATCAGCTGTATATATTTGCAGACGATTCTGTTCCTAGGTGGCTTACTGCATCCCACCACATAGACTTTGACACCATGGCTGGTGCAGACAAGTTTGGCAATGTGTACTTTGTGCGTCTACCACAAGATGTGTCTGATGAGATTGAAGAAGATCCCACAGGAGGGAAGATAAAGTGGGAGCAGGGGAAGCTGAATGGGGCCCCTAACAAGGTTGAGGAGATCGTACAGTTCCATGTGGGTGATGTAGTTACGTGCTTGCAGAAGACATCTCTTATACCGGGGGGTGGTGAGTGCATCATTTATGGGACTGTAATGGGGAGCTTGGGAGCGTTGCTTGCTTTCACGTCCAGGGAGGATGTTGACTTCTTTTCTCACTTGGAGATGCATATGAGGCAGGAGCACCCACCTTTATGTGGAAGAGATCACATGGCCTACAGATCTGCTTACTTCCCGGTTAAGGTAAACACTTGAGATTTTACTTACTGTACTTAAATCATACATATTCCATCATCACATGTCCTTCCTTTGCCACTATCGCACATGCAACATCAATCTATCTTTAGAATGGCATGCATGCTACTAGAATTCCTTGGATATTTGGCTCCTCCTGAGAATGTGGGAGGTTTTGGTCATCATTGCATCATATTTTGATGTGCTTATTTGAAAACCTGGGTAATGTCAAGATCTTCCAATACTGTAAATACTTGGTTTTGGATTTGAAATATTTCTGATTCTTCTTTTAGGAAGACATAGGTTAGGACATCCAAATGGCCCGACTGTTGGCCTGGGCTCGGAGATGTTTCCCAAACAAATAATCCTTGCTATCAATCTACTGCATTTTTCTGGATGGTCCAAAAAATGTGGTGAATAATTTAGAAAAGAAAAGTTCTATGGCGTGGCTGATTAGGATCATGCTACTATGTTGTAGGTGCTTTCCTGCCATGAATCAAATTAGTTGTCCAAATTTTTTCAGCTTACCATTTTCATGTTGTAATGGAAGATACACTGATGATTCATGTACTTACTGCTTTCTTTAATTTTTTTAATTTTATGTTGTCGTTGTCTTTACTTTGGTGTGCATCTCATGCATGTTAGAAATGCTGGCATGTTGGAACAAACCGCCTGACCTGATCATTGCATTATTCCTTTTTTGCTTTTCTAGTTATTTCTTTGGTGGTAATGTCTGAAGTAAACTTAAGATTATGGAAACTTTTTTGCAGGATGTGATTGATGGAGATCTCTGTGAACAGTTCCCCACACTGCCTCCTGATCTGCAAAGGAAGATTGCAGATGAACTGGATAGAACTCCAGGGGAAATACTGAAGAAACTTGAAGATGTTAGAAATAAGATCATATGAGAAGGATGTTTACTAGACCCTACTGATCAGAGACAGATCATCGTGCCAACACCTGTAATCTTGTGGACCTCACTGTTAATATCATGTATGAATCACTCATGCAACTGTGGCATGCTGGGTGGATTACCACTCCAACCAAAATTACTTCATGCTCGAGTTGCTTTGGGCCCTTTGGCACCTGGATATAATGTTTTTAGCATCAAACCCAGAAGATGAAGCGATTCTCAGGATAATTTTCGTTAAAAAATCTGTACTAACTGGGGTAGTCCAATGTTACTTGCTTTGGATATTTTGCCTTAAATTGTATGCATGTTGTGTTACTCTTTACTTGATTTGGCAAAAGATGGGAGGCTGCGGGTTGTCATTAGCAGCTACTCTCTTTCTTTCTCAACGTTGGTTCGACTTTGCAGTTACACATTAAAATGGATGTGGAAAGACATGGATTTCAAGTACTCCTCTATATGGGATCGTTATGATCTGTTTTTCCTGAGGTAATGCATCTATAAAAACAGTTGTAGTTTAATAGTGATTATTATTTCTCAACTGATTAATGGTAGTGTCGGATTATGGCTGTTATTAAATTCGTTTATTTTTTTTCAGTTATTATATCGTATTGATCACCTGTTTTGCTCCTCTATTCAGAATGTGGTTATGGTGGATGTAACATTCACGCTCTTTCTGAATTACTGCCCTCATTTTAAATAGATCAAGATTTTGATTCCTTTCAAACTTCTTGTGGAAGTGCCACAGAACACACTTTGTGAGTGTCCTGATGGATTGGGTTATACTACCTTGTGATGTTCCATTCAAGAAAAAAGAAAACGCTAGTGGGGCCAGTTCATTTTCTGCTAATGCATTCAACTTGCATCCTTAGACTAGTGGAATCAAGCAAAGATTTCCTGCTGCTCATTAGAATACAGTCCCATCTCTTAACAGACTTTGCACTGGACAATATCGGAGCTATTTCATTATAGGAATGCAACCCCTTTGCCCTCTCCTTTTCTTTTCTTTTCTTTTTTTATTTTATTTAGTTTATGTTTTTGGGGGGTGGGGATTCGGGCAATGAGTGAATTTTTTTATAGCTTGTTTGGCAGCCACATGTAATGTAATCATTTGATTTGAGTTTCTCAAAGCATTTGCAGAGCAATGAGGTGATGGTTTTTAATGAACTCATTCAAATTTATACTGACTTGTTAACTACAATTAGAAATGAAGTCATCTAAGGTTTTTCTATAAAATGAAATGACTAATGTTATCAAGCACAAATGGTCCACATTTGAATGAATTCATTACAAACCATCCCATTGTCACTACAAAAGCCTTTGAAAACTCAAATGAAATGATTACATTACAGGTGACTGACAAACGCAGCCTTATTAAATAAGAATCTTGGTTACAAAACTGATGTATGCTCTTGCTTATAACCAAGGTGGCATGTGCCTTGTCCAATTGATAAGATTTTGGCAAGTCCCCTGTTTTGCTAATACATGGGCCGCTTTATTTCATCCCTTTATCCTCTAGGAAGCCAAAATGATACCACTCCTCATCAAAGAGTAAATTTGGAGAAACATCAGAATTCTCTCCCTACCAGTGTGGCACACATGTAGCTGAGATTTCCAGGAAGAAGGAAGAAGACATCGAAGATGGTGGAATAAATGATAAGGAACCAAGATATTAATGAAAAATGAAAACCAAATCACTGTCATCACAGACATGTGCGTCATGCTATACAGAGTTGCTCCCATTTCATTTGCGGCTTTCTCCTTCCTCTTCAATCCGTTTTTGGAAATCAGTCACCATTAAAGGTAGCCCGTCCCTCAGTGAGATCTTTGGTTCCCAATTCAGCAGCTGTTTTGCTTTGGTAATATCTGGTTTCCTTTTATGTGGGTCGTCTGCAGTGTTTGGTCTGAATTCAATGGTTGCGCTGGAGTCAATCATATCTTTGACAGCCTATCTTGGCATAGGTAGGATAAATTTTATTGATGACAAAGAAGTGAAAAAAAAATACAAGATAACCCAACTTACGTATTCATTATTGCAAGGAAAGACTGACCTCAGCAAGCTCTAACATAGTGAACTCTCCTGGGTTACCCAGATTGAAAGGCCCGACATGTTTGCTTTCCATCAGTGCCACCAGTCCATCAACCTAACATGGAAGATTTTAAGTCTATTTACTGTCACTTGATCTCAGGAAGCCCCCCACCCCAACACACGCACTAGCCACTAATATATCTTTCTATATTCAACCCAACTCAACAAAGACTAATTGGGATCAGCTAAACGGATCCTGTTCCTCTATTCCATATATATCCGAGAGAGAGACAGAGAATTCTAACACAATTCTACTGGTGTAAGTTATGCAACATTCAGACATTAAAGGGAAACATTCAATGAAATCCAGAAGAGAAGCAACCACCCAGCAAAAAAGAAGCAATTATGAACAGCTAATTTCTAATTGGATGACAAGCACATAAATAGGTGGCAGCCATTGTTATGATTTTTTAGTTTAATATGTACATGGTTTAAATTTCCCTAAGGCCCCATCTGGTTGCCATGAAAAGTTGGTTTTCTCATGTTTTTCTTATGATTCTTTTCTATTCTATTCTTTTCTTTTCTATACAATTCAAGGCAACCAGACTAGGCCTAAATAAATATGGTTTGTGAGGGTTTGGCCTCATTGGGTAAGAATAAGCAATGTGCACTAACCATATGTTCAGATATCTGCACTGGAACTTTTTGCAACATTTACAGGTACCTCCACTCAAACCATATCTTTTGGCACAGAAGATATTTCCTAAGCAGACTGTGTACCTCCACTCAAACTTTTTGCAACATTTACAGGTTTGTGCAACATATAAGTTGTAAGTGAGAAGAAATACCTCCATGGATGTTTCTTACACATAGTACTCTAATTCTGGTTTCTAGATCCTCATGTTAGGACAGTATGTAAACTACTTGGGCCCTTGGAGCCTTCTTTCAGACTCTCAGTACCATCTGCAATGAAGCACACGTATTCCAATGATCAGCCCACCTGACAGAAGACAATAAGAGAACAAACAGCACACAACTTGTGCCCCTTCTTCCCTTCTCTTTCCTTACTCTTGCAACCTGGAGGTCATGTACTCTAGTCCCTCTTCTTTTTCCTGTAAAGGAAGGTTCCTTCGAACAACATTTTTCCATTTGGATATTCCTGACTATCAAAAGAGATCCGTCTTGGACATAGAAGAAAAGACAAATTGATGAGCAAAAGCCACTTTAAAATTTCGGAACCATGGCTGCCACCCCTAGTAAAAGAATTCATCATCAAACTATTTTAAGAGATGAAATCAAACATCCATATCTCCACATGCCCTGTCTATTTTCTTCTTTAATCTTATATTATTATTTATTTATGTTTTGTTCAAGCATGTCCCCGAGGATAAATTATAAATGTGGCAAACATAATGACTACCTATAAATACTCTTTGTTAATCATTGAAATTCAAATCATACAATTCCGTATTACTGTGACTTATCAATTTGAAGGAAACTCTTCATGGGCCTAGGACTTTTCCGGAAGCCCGTAATTATCATATTTAGTTGCTCACCTCCATAATTGGAAGACCCAACAAGAACTTCTCAAAAGTTCTTGGGATTTGTGACCATAGGGGGTTTCTCCAATTTGATATGGCGATTCCTCCCTGGGGCTATCAGCTGGGTGGTTTGAAAGGAAAGGAATCTCCTTATCTTTAAGAATAAGATCCCCTTTTGGAGTGCCTTTTAGCCCAGGTTTAAGAGCTCCGTTTTGAGTGGGTCTCTATTTCCCCATCTTTTAATGAGTCTGAGTAGCAGGGTGTGGGATAGGTTTCCCCAAGTTAGTCTATATAGTTTTTCCTTTTGGAGTAGTTTTGTTTTGTTGTTATACTTGGTCTATTTTGTCTTGTATTTCTTTGTTTTGTTTGTTAGCGTTCATCATCTGGTGAATGTGCGTTTGTGTTGCCTTTGCCTATTCTTTAATAATATTCCCTTTTTTTTTTTTTTTTTAATCCCACCCTCTGAAAAAAAAAAACTCCTCAAAAGTTCAGCTTTCATCCAACAAACCACCTAACTTGGCATCATTAGAGACCTCAATCCCAATCGGATTGGAGAAGACACTCTACTTCCTTGTCATTTCCAGAAACACTCATGATTTAGAGTTCAAGGATCTCCATAGAAGGCTCCTTCCAACTCTCAAAGGATTTCCATTCATTGATCCAACCACCTTCCAGTCTCTATTCTAACCTACAAATAATCTAAGGCCATGATAATTTCCCTAATGTGGTGAAATTTTTTTACTCCTTTTTATTTGCTCTAGTAGGCAAGCTGCTGCTGCCAAAGACTCGCTGAAGATTCCTTTTTTCAAGACACTTTGCATTTAGGAGAGGCATGCTTGGCTTTCCTAGTCAAGAATATGTTGTTCCATTCACTTTGTTTTCTTTGTTTAGGGTGATAGGTTGTCTCCTCCACTATCAATTTTTTTTGAAATATTTGTTAAATGGGATTCTTGTTTGATTCTCTGATCTGAATGTCTGATTGAGATGGATCTATTCCGAAACAGTAGTCTCTTGCTTGTTTGATTTTCTGGTCCCACATTCTGTTTGATTTAGATATATTTATTGCAAATAGTTTTGATTAGGTTGGGCTTGAGCTGAACTCCTATGTCCTTTATGTTGTTTAGTGTAAAGTCAAGGCTGCTGGACGTACTTTATATTGTTTAATCTGTTGATCTTTAACCTGATAGATTAATTAATTCAGTTTGATTCCATTTACTTTTGGTTTTGACTGAAGCTAATTCCAGTCGGACTAACTGGTGGGAACCTCCTTTTCAAAGTTTGAACTCTTGTTTTAATGGAGAAAATGGTGGGACAAGTGGAAGCTTCACTTTGAAAGCAACAATCGCCCACCGGGTTTTACTCAACCAATGACATCAACAAATACCATCTCATCGTTCTCCAAGCAGGTAACAAATTTGGAATTTTCTTTTTTTAACCAATAGAATACTAGATCAAAGTGAAAAATGGTGCAATTTTATTAGTCATTCAACTTCATTTGCTCCATTTAATCAAATAGTATCTGTGTAGAAAATATCTCAGATACCTCGCAACTGCTCAGGATTTGGTATGACCACCCCTTTATGAACGACCAAGGTCCTCCCTGCATCAGGGGCGGACACATCAGTGCCAAAAAGTGAAGAGCAACCCAAAAAGTGTAAATCACCTTGGTGGGTCACACCAAATCCGAGGCGCCCTGTCACACATCAACTGCGGATGGTCTGTCCGCCTTGTTCATCATCTGGGTCTTACAACTGATGGCCACCTCTAGGATGGGCTGCACCCTGAAACTGAAATCAGTCTCCTTATCCTAACCGATCGGATGGTTAAGAAGGATTTCATCAATTTTCCTGTGGGCATTCTTTTTGGTTTGATTCTATGATTCACCCATCGAATTAGCTGGGCTACAATGTGAACTCATTTCCTGTTCCTATTATCAGATTGACTCACTACACTTGGCGTGACGCAGAGTTGAATAGACCCATATCGGAACAGTCCTGCTACCTGCTCACCATATATGCCAAAACGCTCATTTCAGGGACACAATTATCGGGTAAAACTCTGTTAAACAGGTCAATGTATTGGCCGATATTTCTATTTCTGGGTCCCATGAATCCCTTAGCGTGTGGACCCATGTTCAATGATGGTCCGACAGATCCAAGCACGCGGTTCAACTGTCCTAGTATAGCCATCAAAGCCCATCTCTCTCTCTCTCTCTTCTGACATTCTACAATAGGATGGAGAAGAAGACGTTGAAGGGAGGAGAGTTGTTGTATACCAGGCTAAATTTGTCCCCACTTGTAATATTGAATCATTCTGTCCTCTTGCATTTGACCCCAAGCACTGAACAGGGCTGTTTGACCTTGTTTGTGGGGCTGCCCATCTGAACTTGAATTTAGAATTCAAATGGGGTTCCCTTTTACTGTTGGATTAGAGACTTCTAAGAAAGGAACTTGTATGGAAGCAGTTATCTATCGGTGTTCCTCTCATATGTCACTTTTCTAGAAGGCATCATTTTATAATAGAAAATAAAAAGAATCTCAACTAGAGATCAACAGATTAACGGGTAAGTTTAAGCTTTTTTTCTTAACTATGGAGATCTGATTATGATTCGGGATTATATTTTTATTACAATCTCATACAAATCAACCTTAAAGTAAGACGTGTAAGTGGGATGGAATAATTGTTTGTTTGAATATAAATTTCGGTATTTTAATGGAAATTATGAGTAGGTAAGTTTGTTTATGACCGCGATTAGCGGATGGATGTCAACATCAATCTAGAAACAGAATCATTAATCCCGTGAGGAAGAGAAACAAACATATGTATATGAAGCTTTTTGACATCATAGACCGGCTCTTGGAAACGAAATCCATTCAATGAATATTAATATTATTCACATGTTCATGGATTAACATTAATGTGGGACTGTTATTGTCAAGGGTTTGTGTCCACCTCCCCTATTTATGCTAGCCTCCGCTGGGGTTAGGGGGGCAGACACATCAGTGCCAAAAAGTGATTTACACTTTTGGGGGGGTGTGATTC
>JAOXJP010000003.1:823750-854607 GCA_025762735.1 Platanus orientalis
AACTAACCCCCCCCCATTTAGCAAAAGTCTAATTATTCACCCCTATATAATATGCATAGAAATAAAACCAAAAATTAACAAAGAAACAATAAAATGGAAATGAAGTGGCTCTCCATGGGCTGTCACATGTCTAAAGAAGTGGATCCCACCCACACACACACAATGTGGGTCCCATATGCAGCTCCTTGTCCCCATCATAAATGATGGAAGCAGCTAGTATACTCCTCCACAATACAGGAGCTCTACTGAATTTGTGTAAGCTGAAGATGGGCTCTTTGCCTAGCTCCTAGAATCTCAAACCTACGCCTAATGGCTGCTCTCAGATCATCCCAATGACTGAAGGTACCCAAAGGCCTGTGATCCTCCTTGTAATTATCTCATCACATCCTTATTGCCTCCTTTAGTTTAGCCTCAGCAAATTTCAGTCTCTTACCTTCTTGAATGTCATGAAAATCAAAGAATGAATCTACACTATATAGTCAATCTGAAAACACATTGGTATCACCACCACCATAAAAATCTGGCACCTCTAATATCACATTACATCCAAAAGTCTGTTAGAAAGCACTATGAGAGTAATCATGTCCATCTGCAAAGTATCTCCTAGGCCTATCTCTTCCAGGACTATGCTCAAATTAATGATAAACTGTTTCAAATTGCACCTGGCTATCAACATCTTCACCTGTCAAACTAGATGAAGTGTTCTTGTTGGTCTCTTGCTAGGAAGTTTCTTGAATAATCTCCTTTCCCTTTTTAGATCCTTGGAATTGATTAGTGGCCTTGAGAATAGTATCCAACTAGATTGTTATAGTATCGAACTTGTCATCAACCGTCTTGTTCAAATTTTGGAGTTCTCTCTTCAACCCCACAAGTTCCAACTCTTGCTCATCTACCACAACATTAAGAGAGGTAGGGGTTTTTCCCCTTTGGTTGGCCATGTCAACCTTCTTGTAAGACAAGTTGGTTCCCTAAGCTCTAATACCAAATGATGCAGAACGATAGGAAACAACTTCAAATAATTAAAGAACAAACCAGAAATAAAAATCTAGAATTTTCGATCAAGAAACAAATCTATAATTTTCCAGAAAGTTGGTAAAATTACGAAAATACCCCTAACAGGTGTCTGAAAATTCTAAAACTTTAGGGTTATATCCTGTAGATCTTCAAGGTTCTCTAGTAAAAATTTCACAAATTTAAGAACCCTCTAGCTATTTTTCCTAAAAAATCCCCAAATATGCTATACCCGAAATTCAATAGGAACCCAAAGAATCCAACACAACTTCAAATGCAGTCAAGCTTTCAAAGAGTTGTGATTACCTCTTAGAGAAGCCCAAATACCTCTTGGAAAGTGAAGAATTCCTTCCAAAATCCTTACTCCAAAGTATAAAAATATCCACAAAATTTTCTGCTGAATTACATGTGTCACCAGCCACTTCTTGAATCTGTCCTTGTTTGTTAGAGATGGGTTTTGTCAGAGGGAAAACCTCCCTAGGTGGGTCGCTCAAGGGTTAGTAACACCCCTGTGAAAGGATTTGACTAAAGGTGATATGTTTATGGAATGGTGAAGAAGTGAATCAATGGAGGTTAAGTTTTTTCCACAGAAAATTCTATAGAAGAGGATGATGGGGAAGAAAATTTACTAAGGAAAAGAAGAAGAAGAGTATAAAATAATAAGAGAAATGAAGAAGAAGAATGAGAAGAAAACGAAAGAGATTAAGATGAATGAGATTTAAGAAGGAGAAGGGATTTCTATTACCCAGAAATCATGAAGGATGGAGAAAAACACCAGCCCACGCGTGGGAGTAAAAACTCAATTTGTTATTCTTCAAAAACTGCTCCAGTTGTTGCATCCTTAGGGTTATATACCCTCTTAATAAAACTTAGACTAAAATACCAAAAAATACCCCCCTAAAGGAGTCACATGACCAACACTAAATTCCCTCTTGTTTAGTCTTAAACAAATAACAAAAATACATAAAATACCCTCTAAACACTCCTACTCGTTAACCCACTACTCTATGATTGTTCAAAAAGCTTTATTACATGACAAAAATTAAATAAAAAGACCCAAAAAAAAATCAAACTACCATGGACACTTGTCCACTTTCTTCCCTCCTTGGTAGATCTTTGGTTTAGGCTTCCAAAAATGGTAGTTCTTCTCCAAGTAGTGTAGAGCTACTGTATCACACACTTTCTCCAAACTCGCAAAATAGCCATCAAAAATCCGATTGTTCCTCTCCTTCCAAATGACCCAACAAATAACACCTGGCAGAAAACGTCAAATCCTAATCAAAAGACCTTCCAAACCCTGAATCCACCAACCCGAAATAAAATCATAGAAGTGACACGGCAAGACCCAAGAGACATTGAAAGGGGAGAGGAAGAAGTCCCAAACTTTTCTAGCAAGACAACAATGGATGAAGATGTGATCCGCCAACTCCTCATCTCTCATGCAGAGAATACATTGATTAGCCAAATGCCACCCTCCCTTGATTCTTGGCTTTTAGAATATCCTTTAGCATCTTCGTCAATCTTGTGCTACACATATCCTCTAGAACCTTCCTCCTTCCTTGTGCACATGAGTTGGCTCCTTCATCTTGTGTTAGACATCCATTGATTCTTGGATTATATATGTTCATGTTTTTTTAATTTTATAACTTTTATAGGTCTCATAATATGAATCGAAGTCAGACTCAAAACCCACCTATTAGACTCACATTAGGCCCAGTTTAATTGAGAATCATCAAACTTTTATATCCAAATCCAACTCATTTCTAGATTACTGTTATTATTTTTTCTACAAGTTCCTCGTATTTAACATTTTCAAACATTCAAGTTTTCCCTGATAACTACCAAACACTGCCATGCCCTTCTGCTCTAATTTTTGTGGAGAAGTTCTGCAGAGGCAAAAACAGCAATTTGTCAAATGGACACTTAGGCTTGTGACTGGGAAAGATTGTTATCTGCCTTCCTTTGTCAACCATATGCTTCAAAGAGAATACATTTAGAGGCTTAAAGTCAACCAAATGATCAAAAGGAGTGTAAAACTTCATAAAGTAAAAGCAGAATCAGGATATCTACAGAAAAGCATTTTGAATAGGGAAGGAAGCTATAGACCAATTAATAACATGTAAGTTCGACTTAAATATCCAATGGTGCTATACATGGACGAAAGATTCTTAAATACAGGAACCCATGAAACCTGATGGGCTAACAAGACCATACATCAACCATCCCCATATTAAAACTTACAAAGAATTATGAATGTGGTTGGCCTCGAAAAAAATGTGGTCAAACATAGTTACAAGGAAACTTGGTACAAGGTGCGAAACTTGCTTCTTCGGAAGCTCTTTTGGGAAGCTAATTTCATTCCACTCCCCCAAATAGTGGGAAGCACGCTTCCCAATGTGGTGAGATGAGTGGAAGCCCTAGGAACAGTGAATCAAAATGTTTAGTAAGAAGCGATCCAAGAAACAATATTGTATTTTATTTAATGTAAATCATATGGTGTTAGCATTGAATGAAATATTATTTATTAAATTTAGTAATTATTTTGTAGGAAGAAAAGATTTAGTATTGATTTTATTGTTTATATTACTTTATTCCAATCCAATACAAATCCGATAGTTTTTATACAAGGTCTTATGTAGTCTGACTCTAAGATGTAAGTTATCTACAAAAAATCTTATGTATGGTAAAATATAAGGTATGACTGATTGGCCATACTAATAACAAGTGGTGTGCATATCGATTTATATGTCATGATTCCTTATTAGTTACATAGTATAGCTTTTAGGATTTATAATACTTTCTTTTAGTTTATTCACTTTAGTGTATTATTCGCTTCTTGCTTCCCAAAGATTTATGAGCCTCACTTCCCAATTCTTGCTTTCGCATCGCTTCCTGATTTCGATTCTCGCTCTGGTAACTATGGGTCAGAGATGTTAATCAACAAAAATTTTGAAAGAAGGCATGTAATTTCAATTAGCAAATATGTTAGACCAAAGCAGAACCGGAATAAAAATATTAAGAAGCAATACTAAATCATGTTAATGCACATCAATATCATGAGAACCTCTCCGACCTATTTTTCTTGACACATCGAATCAAAATTCTACAATAGCTCATCTACAAGCAATAACAGAAGCAGTTACCTCAACACCTGCACCTCGATGGTAATCCATTGTCAAAGTCTCAGCCGTCCGTTTTCCTTCATCATAACAACTCCTCACACCTATACAAGACCAAACATTCAAACATTTTCTTCATAAAAAAACCTAGAAAAATTCAACAACCTATATACACAAATGGCGAAGCAGATGGACAAAGTATCAACAGATAAACTGGGGCTCGGAACTGGTAGTTTACCTATTGGGTTCACATTCCCCCAATACGTTTCCTTCTGGGGGTGCTCAAGCGGGTCCCCATAAACCTCGCTTGTACTGGTGAGCAGAAACCGTGCCCCAATTCTCTTTGCCAGACCCAACATGTTCAGGGTACCCATCACATTGGTCTTGTAATCAGAGTCAAGAACCTCAAAAGGCTTCCAAATTCAATAAATAAAAGAACCCAAACCCAAACTTTTCATCAATAACAAAAAAGAAACTTAGAACAAAAAATCAGAACTATAACAACACTAGAAAAGGATATGATCGTCTTGATGGGATTATATTTGTAGTGAACAGGCGAAGCGGGACAAGCCAAATGATAAATATGATCCACCTCCAAAAGTATCGGCTCAACCACATCATGCCGAATCAGCTCAAACCTTGGATCCCCAAAATGATGCATCACATTCTCCTTCCTACCAGTAAAAAAATTATCAATCACGATCACATTATTCCCTCTCGCTAAAAGCTTATCCACGAGATGACTCCCGACGAACCCAGCACCGCCAGTCACCACAATCCTCAGCCGCTTTCTTCGGATCCCAGCCGGAACTCTCCCAACCTTACCCACCCCATAATTCGCAGAATTCCGATAAGGGTCTTCTTCAATCTGCTCGTGATTCGTGATTCCATGAGAGAACTCCCTGGGGATTACAGGGTGGGTTTCCACGGGGCCGAGCCTGGATAAGCTGGGTTGAAGGATGAAGAAGGTGGAGGCGATCAAGACACCGACGAGGATGAAGAGGAGTCTCTGTTCTTTGAGGAGGTAATTGATGGATCTGGGGATGGATCTGTGCTGTTTTAGGGTTTTGGGGGAATAAGAAGATGTCTGAGATGCTGTTGTTGTTGGGTTTTCTTCATCTCTTCTGTGATTCACGCTTGATTGCTTGTGCAGCTGTTTCATGTTGTGATTCTTCTTCCGCTGCTGCAAATGAAGAAAATAAAATAAAATAATTTTGGGATCGAATCAGTAGCTGAAGCTATTTCATCTCGATGGAATCATGGAAGGGGGGTTGTGGGCAGAGAGGGTACCAGCTCCGGTTCTTGAAAAACAGTTGGAAAAAGCAAGGGAGATTTGTTACCTGTGGGTTGGTTGGTGGAGTGGAACCGTAAAAACTGAGTCACGTGAGTTGAACTGCAGATAAATCACGCCAGTATCAATCCTGCAAATCACATGATGCCTGATGGAGGGTATTTTAGGAAATACATGGTCATGTGAGTAAATGTGTGTTTACCTAAATACCCTCCCTTAGATCGTATGTATTCATTGAGATGAATTGTCATGCATGGTGTCAGGTGTTGATTGGTATATCAATCATATTTTTTTTGGATTTTTTGGTAAAGTTTTTTTTTTTTTCTTTCTTTCTCTAATTTAAAACTTTGGCTTCTTTTGTATTCTATCTTTTGAATAATTTTGATTCGCCTTGTAGTTAGATATGACACGTGTCCAAAAGTAAAAAAGTTACAAAAAATAATTACTAAAAAATTGACTCAAGTTTTTCAAACACAATCCACCTTCAAAATCTTCTTGTCCATTTCAGGTTTTTTTTTTTTTTTTTCCTTTTTTTTTATCAAAATCAACTTTAGCATTTCTTTCTTTTAATTATCAAAATACTACATCTCACAAAGGTATTTAGTAAGAAGATCTTCTTTTTTTTTAAATTATTATGATGATGAAGTTGTGATAGAGACACCAAGTGGAGGATAAAATTATCATTCTCCTTCAGTTTACATGTGTTTGACAAAACAAACATTTGGGCCTTGTTGCCTTGAATTGAGTAGGAAAGGATAGAAAAGAAAATTACACAAGAAAAAAAAATAAGAAAATAAAAGAAAGCATATGTAATTATCTATCCTTTTTCTATGCTTGTTTGGTTGCCAAGAAAAAAAAAAACAGAAAAACTTATGTGTTACAATTTTCACGAGAAAGGGAAGATTTTCAAGCAAGAGTTGTGTGAAATAATATGATAGCAAGCAATAGAACAGCTAGTTACATAAGAAAATTTCAAAAACTGAGGATTTTTACTTTCTAGTTCTTGGTAACCAGACAGCTTAAAATGATTTTATTGAGAAAATTTTGCTAAAGAATAACAGGAAAACCAGTTTTTCATGAAAACCAGACAAGGCCTTAATGTAATCAGTGAAGTCTTAAGGAAAAAAAAAAATAGGCTTGAGTAATATTCCATACTCGAGAGATATGGTCCCTTGTCGTGATAGTCACCATGCAATGAACAGCCTTATTGCTAGCCCAAGAAATATAAGAGAGACGAATATTCTTGGATGAAAGCAATAATTTTCGAGTATCTTGAATAATTGCTCTAATGCACCATGGAAAGCTACTCATTGAGTAGCTGAACAGAGAGCTATTCATTCCCTTCAATTAGGATCAGTTGAGAGGGAATAATATTATGCCATCTGAATACCAATATAAAAGTCCCATACATCTACTTGTTCTACTATACAACCCTAAAGAGCCTTAGTGGTTCCTCCCATGAAGGAACCCGGTGAGGATTTTATACGCTGACCCCTAACCTGTGCCGACGTCCACCGATGGTCAAACAGGTGGAAACACCAGCGTCAAAAGTGATTTTCACTTTTTGGGGGTGAGTGTAAATCACTTCTGACACTGATTTGGATGCCCCTTGATCTAGGTGTTTGCCTATGCTGAGCGTAGAAAAACCTCACCGGAAGGAACCCATATAGTCTTGAATAATTCTTGTAGAAGCACTTGAATATATTGCAGCTCTGTCTACTTTTATTAAAGAGAACCATCTAGTGGAGGAACCCATCGATCTGAAAAGGTAGTAGACATCTCAGAATTGGTATCTTGTACTACAGTTATAGTCACCATTGTAGTTGCCCCTTGGTCCCAAGCCAGTCTGGTAGCATTCGCTATGACAAATTTAACTGAGAGGAGTACTAGCAAACAACTTATTGTTCCAGGCCTTCTAGATATGCCATAAAATTGTGGACCCAAGTCTAAAGCATGATATCCAGATATAGGCTACTCCACTCCAAAAGCCATTCTTTAAAGCTTCTCCATTGTTTTATGATTCGAAGTCCAAAAGGAGATCAAAATCAAACAGCCTGCGCAAACTTGCAATCAAAGATAGATGATCAATGGTTTCAGTCTCTAAACCATATACCAGACAGGTTGGCTCAATTCCAATCACATATTTGGATAAAGTGGCCTAAAAGGCAATGGCCACCTTGTAGACACCCCAGATGAACATGATAATGAGGGGCAAGTCTTGAATCTTCCATAAAAATTTTAGCATTTTTCGCAGCTCAGCCTCAATTATCTGAATTTTCTTGATGGCATAATGGTTCAAATAAGAGAATCATCCTCCTAGCTATTAGTTGAACTCTAAGTATAGCTGTAGCTATATTGGGATGGAATATTTGGTGAATGGAATCAACTCTCTAAGTTCTAGAAAATGGATCAATTAACTCATACACCCTTTGGAGGTGTGACCCGGCCCTAATTTCCAGCACCGGCCATGAGACGCTGTAGATGGGATTCATGTATCCTGCCAAATGCTGATGATGTTTATGCCACTTGTCATGGACCAAGAGTCACATGTGATGTGTTTTTGAATTTTGTGCCTCCTTTCGGAGAGTTACCTTTTTATTTGAACACTTTTTTTTTATGCTTTTAACCTTATACACCTCGTACATCAATCTGTCGTGTGGGTCATACACTAGTCATACCAATTTTGCTTAGAGAAGATTTGCTCCCCATGACAGAGGCCTTTAAAGTTGAAACTTGTCATGCGAAAAAAACAAACCCTTTCTTAGTTACCAACTCACTTGTGTAATAAACAATTTTCAGTTATGTCAGTTTAGGTTCTGACCTCTGTGGCAATTCTAGACAATCCATTTTATTGGGGACCTCTCTGACCTCTGTGTGGCAACTCTAGACAATCCATTTTATAGGGGAACCTCTCTGACCTCTGTATAGCAATTCTAAACAATCCATTTTATAGGGGACCCTCTCTGACCTCTGTATAGCAATTCTAAACAATCCATTTTATAGGGGACCCTCTTGATTAGCCATGTGTAAGGTTCATTTGTCAATGTTAGCCCCATGACCCACACCGCATTATACTTTTACTATGCATGACCCATAAACTTTAAAATTTTCGATAAAAAGCAAAACCCAAGAAAAAATGACTATTTTTGCCAAGTAACAAAAGGCGGTGAGGCTTTTTTATGCTCGGTGTAGAAAACGCCAAGGTCAAAGGGGCAGCCACATCAGTGTCAGAAGTGATTTACACTCACCCCCAAAAGTGCAAATCACTTTCGGCCCAACCCAGACAAAAGGTTATCTAGCTAAAGTTGAGGATGTGTGAGAAACGCGTGAACATATTTTGGCCTGCCTCAGGCCCTCATCAGCTATTTGACCTTGCCTCCTACCTAAAAACCATGGCACCTTGAATTTGATCTCAAAACCATCAATGTTCTATAACAAATTCCAAAGGGACAAACTTTTTATTAATTGGCGTATGGTCCTCATCTCTATCGTATATTAGATTTTGAGAAGGTGCTCATCACAATTATATGAAATGGGACCCAACTAAGAGAGGGGGCTCGTCCTCCATACCCATTATCACCCGGCCAAGTGCTCCCACCTACACGGCTAACAGTAACACTTTCATTTCCCCCCCTTCACTCATCACCCAATGTGGGCATTGAGCTCCTCCATTCAATCAGTGAGAACGAGAGCCACAAGAACTTAAATTGCAATTACAAATATAAGTGATTCCAACCACTAGAGGTCTACAACCAATTTCTTGCCATGAATTTGAGTGTCACAAGCGCGTTTCAGCTCCATCTCCAATCTTGAATTCCCGAGTGATGATCTCTCTTCTAACCAGTCAATAATGTCGGCAAACACAAGGTCGATGTTCTCAATTGGCTCGCCGGAAGTGAGTGCATGACACATTCCCGGATACAATTTGAAGGTCTTGTCTGTGCTTGATGCAGACTCGTATAGTAATTTGCTTACGGATGGGTCCGTCACCTTGTCGTCCCCGCCGTGGACAATCATAAAGGGTAATGAGACCTGCAAAAAATACATGCATGAAAATACTACTTAGATTTTTTTAAAAAGAAGAGGAAGAATCAATAGTTGGTCTCTATTAAAATATATGTTAAACTATATTAACTCTAATCTCTCATATCACTTTAGGGTTTTACTTTATTTGAGATAGTATTAAGAGTAGGTTTTAAGTCATGAATTCAAATCCGCCCCATGATGTAATTATTTCCCCAGGTCTCACACCGGTTTTTCCCTTGTAATACGGTGTATGCATGCCATATATCCAAGAGTATTCCTAACCAGGGAGAGTATTAAAATATCTATTAATAATATTTATTTTAACCTCTCTTACCTTAGGATTTTAGGAGAGACAGTTAATTGCTTCATTTAAGTGTCCCTCCTACAAAGTTTTAGTTGTGCCTTTGCAATTGAGTTAAGGTGAGCTGAGCTGTGCTACCTTGGTCCGGCTCAGGCTTAGCTTGAGTTTATTAAAGATTTGCCATGTTCAAGCTCGGCAAATCAGATCTACCCATTAAAGATTTGTCAGGCTAAGGTTCACCTTATAATAAGAGGCCCAATTTATAAAGCCGTAAGGCCGTTGATCTAAAGCTCAGAACCCAAAGTTCTCGGCTCACAAATTCAAAGGTTGAGCTCTGGCACGACTCATGGCAAGCTGACTTAACAAGTGAAAATTGTCCGAAGTTTGAAATCCTTCTACAGTTCAAATGGGCCTATCACAACTGTTCAGACAGTAGAGGGATTTCGCACTGTAGACAATTCTTTCCGACTTGTATAGATTTTTAATGAAGCTCATCAAGTGTGTGGCTTAATCTTGGGCTCTTGCACAATATTGAACTCCAATTCAAAATCTGCCTGGAATTTGGTGCAACCCTTCATTAAGGAACAAGGTCCGCCTGACAAAAGGGTGGACACATCAGTGCCGAAAAAGTGATTTACACTTTTTAAGGGTTCTTTTCACTTTTTTGATGCTGATGTGTCCTCCCCTGATACCAAGGGAACCTTGTTCACACGACTTCTAGATCCTCTCTTAAACAAGAGAAGAGAACAGCATATCACATCAAGGAGAATGTAATACATGGTCATAAAAATGTTAAAAAGGATTGCCATGTGCTAGATAATCCCACTCTTGCAAAAGCAAGAGAGGACACATTCCCAGCTCCTTTTGATTTTTTTTCTCTCCTTTTGATGAGGCGACTATGATTGGTCAATCAAGGAAAGATTACCTAAGGTTTGACAACAGCCAACGATTGGACAAAAATTGGAAAATTAAAGACCTAAAAACCAACAAACTCCATAGCTTGTCTAGAGTCTGGATCTTTTTCAAGTGATGATTGGGATGAAAGAAAATAGAACAGACAAAAGGCCGTTATCTAATTGTTAAATTGGCCAAAAAAATCCGAGCCCATAAGTGACGACCTAAAACCATCAGAATCGATTCACGAACACTTCCCTTAATTAAATTAAAGCTAACTGTCACACAGGTTTAGGAGGTGGAAACATCAACGTCGAAAGTAATGTATATTTTTTTGGGACAGTGTATATTCACTTTTCAATGCTGATGTGTCCATCACCTGATAAGAGCAGCATTTAGCATCAGTTAAGGGGAACATTTTTTTATCCTCTTTGAAAACCGTTGTGTCATACCACATCTCTAGATTCAAACCCCCGCCTTCACCTACTAATAAATTAATTACTAACCTTTTTAGTAATCCTTAACCAATGGCAGAAAAGTATTTTTTACTACTCTGTTACATGGTAATGCAAAATTGATACTTGACACATCTGGGCTGGAAACCATCTGATAGGAATAAATAGAAATACTCTTGATTATATTCAAGGTCTTACCCTCTCACAATCGAAACTGGTTACACTAGGGCTGTAAAATGGATTGGATATGGACCGGATATTGATTCCGTATCCTATTCTAACGGATATTATAAAACTATACCGTATCTTAACCGTTTAAAAATTTGGATTTCGGACTGGATATGGATATCCGGAAAAGAAAAAAATAGAAAGGCAATTCCAATATATTATCACAATTGTCAATGCATTCTTCACTAACTCATGTCTATCTTCTCTAAAATCTTCAAAGTCGTATACCTATGGGTGCCACCATGGATCAAGATGGAACAAATATGAAGTAAATAGTTGATATATTTTTAAGGGTTTTAGTTATTAGGCTATTTATGATTGTTGGACTAGTTTTAAATTCAACAATCTATTCTCTATGTTATATTTTTACGAAACTGATATTAATCGGAACGAAACAATATATATCTGTATCCTATTCATTTATAATGGATATTTTTATAAATAGACCAGATAAGCTTATTTCGGATACAATGTGGACCTGAACATGATAATTTTCCAGATAACTTGCAGCCCTAGATATAACACCATGCATCATATCTGCAACCGACTAGCAAAGGGCATCCTGGTTCTTTACATTGAACCCGTAGGATCTGGCTTTCTACTGAGTATACAATATTGGACATCACCAAGTGTCCTACCATATCAGTTTTCTATGAAACCTTACTCAGTTCCAATGACTTACATAAGTCACACACTAACCTAGACCTACCACCCTAACATAGCTCACAACATTAAAAATGCTCACAAAACATAACTGCAGGTGTCAAGATTTCAATTACTCAAAGCATAGAAATCTTTCTCTTCTGTGAAAAGCAGAATCTTCACGAAATGTACCAGTCTAGAACTGTCAGCAAATAGTTCCTTCGCAACTTTACTTCCTTCATGAAAGCATGTCCATCGTGAAGACATTTCTTCGCAAAAGCATCTCCATTACAATTACATACCCCGTCGGAAATATGGTTTCTTCATAGTCTCAATCACGAAGCCCTTTCACTCGCGAAGACATCCTATTGCAAGAACTACCAACTCAAGCTTTTCTCTGTAAGAGTGGTCTAACCACGATACTCCCTTCTTCATAAAAATGCTTCCTTCATGACTATAAATTTGCAAAATCTTTTCCATTCGCGAGCCACGGTCCCTATTCTAGAACTTTAATTTTCTAGCCATTTAAACATGAGTGTGGATATCCTCAAATAGTTAGATCCTGTAGCAATCTGAGATGTCATATCACCTACAAAAGCTGCCAAGTTTATAAACTTCAACAAATAATAGGGTGGATTTTGGGGTCTTTCGGTTGTAGTTGTGCCATCAGTCTTCCCATCCTCATGCTGCCTACATACCCCCTATCTAGGGGAATCAAGCTAGATGTAGTTCTATCGGACTTATCCAAATTATGGAGGTGTTGTTATCAAGTTTCTCGAGGATAGTCGAGGCCTCCCACTTTAATGTACAAGGAACCATGAGCCTGCTAACCCTAGAATACAATCAAGCCTAGACCATGTCTTGCCTCTCAACAAGGTGCACTTCCTAGAGAGACCCGATACCTCCCATACAACTTATTGCCCTTACTGGTCGGGTACACCCAAATCAAAAGATAAAAACTTGTCTAAATTTTATCAAATTTTGGTAGAGTTTCCCCGTAGGAAGGTTAATATCATACATCAAAATCGAGTCACAAAGACAAGGTATGCAAACACACCTCCACCATAGTTTCTGTTTTGCAAGAAACCATAGTTTCTATGGAGGATTTGGAGCCCAAGGATTCAAGTCTTTCTCTTCTCGAGGGTGGCGAATCAAAGTGTCAAACAGACTTTAGGTCCAAGGGCAAGAAAAAAGAAAAAGAGAGAGAAACTTGGTCATCTTATAGGCAAACCCATGGCCAGAGGCCTTCTTCTCATTCTCCTTTTTTTACTCTTCTTTTTCTCTCTTCTCTAGCTCCTTCTCGTTCCCTTCCTTCTCTTCTCCACTAGATGAATTTTAACCCATCAAATGGGCCTTTTATATTGGTTCCAACCTCTTTCACCCACTCTCATATGTGTCCATTTTCTAGTGGACATCAATCACTCAGGTTCATCATAAAGGGCCTAGCTTGCTTTACAAGCTTCATTCTAGGTCAATTGGGCCTCTCACAAAAAAGTCCAGTCCTTCACAAGCTAGCTCCCCATGGGCCAAGTCCTTTTGCAGACCTACTCCCTCATAGGACAATTCCCTTCTTGAGGCTAGTCCTTTGTAGGCTTAGTCCTTCTCTAGACAACTCCTTCGTGATGACACTCTCTTCATGGCGTACCATCCTTCGCAGTACACCATCTTCATGAGGTCCATCCCTTCATGGTCCACTTCCTTCACAATGCACCTTCTTTGCAGTGCACCCATCTTCACGAGGTGATTCATTCGGGGCCTTGGTTTCCTTCACTATTCAATCTCTTCGCAACCCAATGCAACTCACAATGATGAGCATACTATTTTGGACCATAGAAAAAGAATTTTGTGACTCAATGCAACTCACGACAATGCGCAAGTGCGAAGTGCAAAGTATGCCTCAAGTGCCCTTGTGCCCAAGCCTGTACTTGTACCTGTGCTCGAGCCCTTGTGCATGTGTATGTGCGTGTGCATAAGGTGCCATACACCTTACTACACTGTAGCAAATAACAAGAGAGAAAGGGCTCTCAAAGTACACAAGGTAGTGGGAGTAGTTTATTTTATATAGTGCATTTATTTTTGCCAAGTTTCTTATATGGGACTAAAAGCCAAAGCCAAAATTTTGAAAACATAAAACTTTGAAAACGTGAAACAAGGGAGCCGTTAAGGCTTTAATGGCATTTAATGCCTTCCGTTTTCAACAGACCATGCTTTTTTTTTAATAAGTAGACCATGCTTCTTAGATTATTAATAATAATCCTTTGTAATTATGATGTTTAGAACCTAATAACAGTGTTGTTTCTTCTATTGTTGTTGTGGTTGCTAATAAATAATAATAATGCACACTCCTACCACACTAGAGGAACCTGAGATTTTCCATTTGGCTTATTGGATTTTTCCATTTAACCCACCATACAAAAGTGAGAGACATGAGGGAGAAAAGGAAGATAATTTGGTTGAAAGAATGGTTTTGTTATTACCCTTCCTCATTCCTCTTAAAAGATGTTGAACCATGAAAAATTATTTAATTGGATGATTTTCACACTTTGGATTAATCATGATGAAATGATCCAAGAGAAGATAATCTTCTTTATTAACTAAGAAAAAGCTAAATAAATCAAAGGGATCTTTTTTCTGGAGTAACATTGTAATGTACTCTAACAAAAATTTAGGCATCACATTTAAAAGAAAGTGATAAGATCTATGGTCCGTGTTGTGCAAAACAACACCCCATTTGTTTATTGTCTCACAAGAAAAGTTTATATGATTCTTAAGTCTTGATAAAGACTAGTGATTCTAAGAATTATGGATCAAAGGCTTCTTTCACTTTGATTCTCCACCTTTAGTACTTACCAATTGCTCTTGAATGGTTAGGTCTCATGTTAAAATTATTGAGTCAAATTAATTCACCTATTCATCATGCATCTGTTGAAAACTAAGGCATTTAATGCCATTTAAAACATTCCATTAACATGGCCATTAATGCCATTTAAGAATTCCATTAACAACTCATTGATTAAGTTTTCAAAATTGTCTCTCAATTGTTTAATCCCACATTGGTTAGAATAAAAAATAATATACAGTATATAAGTTCCAACTCTCCATCACTCTTGTGTATTTTGAGAGACTCACATTCTCTCTCTTGCCTGCAAAGGTGTAGCAAGGTGGATAGCACCTTACGCACACACACATGCACATGCACATGCACAAGTGCATGCGCATGGGCACAGGCACTGGCAAGGGCAAGGGTTTGGGCATAAGGGTGCTTGAGGCACACTTTGCACTTCACACTTGTGCATCATCGCAGAGTTGCATTACAGTTACAAAATTGGATTGGTATCTAGGTCACCCGCGATTGATAGGTCCAAACTTGGATTGGTGCGTAAATGAACCGGACCATGAGTCATTCGCGGACAATGAGTGTGCGAATGAGCCAAACCAAAGTGCAGGAATGTGATGGATCAAGTCCATTCGCCATGACTTAGGCTCATTCATGACAATCCCAAATAAGTGGACTTAAGCCTGCAAATGGACTAGGCCAAGGCCCACGAATGTGATGGATCATGTCCATTCGCCATGAGTTAGGCTCATTCACAACAATCCCAAATAAGTGGATTTAAGCCAGCAAATGGACTGGGCCAAGGCCCACGAATGTGATGGACCAAGTCCATTCACCATGAATTGGGCTCATTCGCGACAGCCTAGAACCGACATAGCCTAGAAGAGATCCAGTTTTGCGTTTAATGCAAGAAAGAGCCTATGTCGAGCCTGACAAAGGTCCATTCACCCATTCCTAGGCTGAATGTGGACCAACAAGAGGTTGACACCTCATGGGGAGTTGATGGAGTGGGTGGAAGGCCACTTCCACTATAAAAAGGGCCTTTGGGCTCCTAAGTGGCGAATGAGTGCAAAAAATATGGGCTAAGAGAAGGGAGCACCCAAGAGCAAGAAAAAGGGAAAAAAGAAGAAGAGGAGGAATAAAAAGGTGGCAGATGAGGGTCACTCCACTCTCTCTTCTCTTTCTTCTTTAGATATGTGTTGCAAAACATATACTCCTTTAAACCCATGAAACTACATCTCCCTTGTAGGAGTTTTGTCATGCATCCTTGGATTTGGAAACTACATTAACCAAGTATTGAAGTGTTCACAATAGTGAACATCCACAAGGTTTGATGGTGCTATCATGGTCTTCTTGAGTTGGTTCTATATATGTTTATCAACTTGATAAGGGGACACTCTGCCAAAAATTTTTTTGGGAAAATTTAAATTTATCAAAATTGAATGTTTTTGAACACCCGACTCTTTAAAGGGTAATAATTTATGAGGAGAGATATCCTACGTCTTTGTTGGGTCATGCAAGCCTATTAAAAGACAAGGAGTTGATTCCGAGCTTAGTTGTATCCTAGAGGTAGCTTGGCACGCTCCCTTGCACAATCTTGTGGGAGGCCTCGACTATCTTCAAGAAACGCATAAAATAGCACCTCTATGTCTCCGGTCACTTGATTTTAATTTTTTATTAAATTAAAAGTACTTGACTTTAAGATTGAGGAATTAACGGATTATTTGGATTATTGGATTATAGATCCAACAAGAATGGTGTGGCATAACACATGAACACGACTCTTCTTAAGAGAGCTCATTGTATGCTCTCTAATACTAGATTGGAAAAAGAATTTTGGGCTAAGGCAATTTCTACAGCTTGCTACTTGGTGAACAGGTCTCTATCGATTGCCATTAAGTGTAAGATACCTAAGGCAGCATAATCTGATAGTCCTTCAAATTATTCTAGCTTGATGGTTTTTGGTTGTCCCGCTTACATTCATATGAATAAAGGTAAGCTCAAACAAAAAGCTAAGAAGTATATTTTTCTAGGTTATAATCTGGGGTGAAGGGATACAAGTTGTGGTATCCAAATCCTAAGTCACCCAAGTTTTTTATTAGTAGAGATGTGGTTTTTGATGAGTCTGTCATGCTTAACTAAAGAAAAGAGAATGTTGATGCAAATAGAAACTATGGTGCCACCATTCAATAACACATGAGATGTTATTGATTTTGAATTTGAATCGATGGTTGTTGGTCTGGATTTTACTTGTGGACAGTTTAGATACAATTTCTCTCTGATTTGTTGGGGATTAGTATGGTCTAGTAAATTCGTGTGGGTCCATGTGTAAACATGGTACATGTCCCTATGGTTCCTATCCGAATTCATATAACTAGGTTGGTTCTGATGAAGTTGTATGTTATCATTGTAGATTCCTAACACTACCATCAGCACATCAACTACCACAACAGGTACTAACCTCTCCATCGTTGTCCTCTTCCTTTGCCAAAGATTACCATGGGTCCATGTATAACATGGGGTACATGTCCATGCAGTTCCTATCCTGGTTCCTTATATAATTATGTTGGTTCTGATAGTTGTACATGCAATTGTTGTAGATTCCCACCACTACCATTAGCACAACTATCATAACAGATATCTACCCCACCATGGTTGTCATTAAAAGTGTGAAACTAAAATTATTTGCTACTGCATTTGTCAGATCATTTATAGCTTTTCAATAAAAAAATATTTACCATTGATTAAAATGTCGCATTTAGTCAAAAATGTGTTCTCTTTATTACTATATTCCATTTCCTTCAACTATTTTGCTATTTTAAAATTTCTTTTGCAGAAAATTAGCATTATCCATCCTCTTAACCATGTCGAAGAAAGAACTATGCAAAGAATCCAATGTTATCAAAGAAGTAAAATTATTTCTCTAGAACCCTAAGAAAATTTTGAAGTGATCTTTAGTGGTAGGAATCTTGTATGTAGGTTAATGTCTGGTGGATTGACTCTGATATGTTAGGATACAAATTCATATCTTTAGCCTAAAACAATATATTATAATGTTATTTTTAGGTTAAGAGATGTTTCTCTAGGTGATGACCATTTTTGTGTTATAGTTGATGGGACTAGAGGAGTTTACTGTTGCAGTGGATTTATATGGCATGACCACTTTTATTACTGAGACCAATAACGCTTTATTTTTTATTTTTTATTTTTTATTCCTATTATAATTGATTGTGTTGTCTTATTAGACAAACAATTATAAATATAAGTTTTTATAAGACATAAGTATTTCTTTATTTTTTTTTCTTCACAAACAAACAACCATAGGAAAATAAAAGAGAATTAAAGATTTTTTTTCTTTTCTTATCTTGAGTAATTTTCTTTTCCATTCTTTTATATCTTTTTCTACCCAATTAAGGCAACCAGATAGGGCCAACAAGAAATTGCTAGTTACCTATGCATTCCCCAAAGAGAGAACGAGGGAGAAGGGCGTCAATGGTAGTAGTAGACGTTAGTTCTTTTAAGCGCTTCTCCAAAGTTGGCCATGTTATTGCACAGCCATCGCCCTCCTTACTGACAAGGTTGAGACTGCAATGGCTGATTTTGGGGGGTTGTTAACCCAACTTTGCAAACGATCGTGTGGGAACAACCACAAGAGAATCATTATCATCAACGTCGAGCGTGATCTCCATATTGGTGGTGTATTGCATCTTTGCCTTCATTCTCTCTTCTTTGTTTGGTGTAATGGAAAAACCTGTGTGGGAAACATGGTAATATACATATCACATATTCTCTGTGTTTATATATATATATATATATATATATATATATATATATATTATCACATCTCTCACAAAGGTCTTTCATTTCAACGTGGTACATATGAATACAAGTAAAATGATGAACCACAAAATTAGAAGACGTAGTGATATATATATATATATATAGTCTTCTCAATCAAGTTTACATATTTTGCAGGGATTATTTCAAACTGTAGTATGAAAGAAAAAAAAATGGATTAAAGGTTGTGGGATGCCTCTTAAGAATAACAATCAAATTAAGAGATTAAAAGAAAAGAAAAAAAAAAAAAGCATTGTGTATTATTGGGGTTTGCTGGCTTCTAAACGTCTTTGTGGGTTGTTAATTTACTCAAAACGAAAAATAATTTTGAAAAAAAAGGGTTGTAGTTTTATAATATTCCCTAGAGAAAATTTTCTACCACTAACATAGGTGTGACCACGCTACAAGCTAATATGTGTGTTTGTAAGGTTAAAAGTGTTGAAAAGTTCAAATCATAGTTTTGAAAATCAGATCAAACCAGATGGTTCAATCCCGTTTGATCAAAATTGACACCCTAAATGGTTCTTCTTAAAACCGTAATATGCCAAAAATAGTATATAACAAGAAAAACCAATAGTTTTTCACGAATCCAGTTCTTATAAAATCAATCATTTTTTTTCGAAGTAAAAAGAAAAAAATTAGAAATGTGTCTTTCCAAATTCCAATCCCACTTTCCATGAATTTTTTTTTCGTTGGTACATCTAAAAATTAAAAACTTGGGCATAATACTTTTAATGCATTATTAATTGTATAAGATTAATAGTTAGAATAAAATGAATTTAAAATTTGCTACTATTTGGTTAAGAGATGTTGTAGGCAATGACCATTTTTGTGTCATAATCGAGGAGACTTGAGGTGTTTAGTTTTGGAGTGGGGATGGGAATATGTTTCTATCACCATAGACAATTGAACAATTTCTATCTATTATATCATGGATAGGTTGTCTTTGTGGGATTTTGAAAAGCAATGCAAAAGTTAATTGTTGGGACAACAATAAAATTTTGAGTGAGATTCAAAGCCAGTTTGGGGATGTTTCTATGTTCAGCTTGGTTAGTGGGGATTCTTATGTTTTTGGTGGAAATATAAATGGCCTTATCATTTGCAATGGGAGGAATGATTTTGGGTAGTTCAATGTTTTTCCTATGTCAGTATCTGAGTTTTATTTGTCTAACATTAGGATGGAAACACAGTTGTGCATTTCAAAAAAATTTTGGTTTAGTAGCTTTTTGGGGAAGATGAGAATGGGGATGTTATTGATTTTGAATTTAAGTCGATGGTTGCTAGTCTAGGTTTCACTTGTGGATAGTTTAGATACAATTTCTCCCTGATTTGTTGGGGAGCAGGATGGTCTGGTAATTTACTCTTCCTTTAATAAAGATTTGTGTAGGTCTATATGTAAAACATGGTACATGTCCCTGCAATTCCTAACCTGATTCATATAATTGTGTTGGTTCGGATGATGCTACATATTATCGTTATAGATTCCCAACACTACCATCAGCCCATCAACTACCACAACAAATACCTACCTCTCCATCGTTGACCTCTTCCTTTGCCAAAGATTATCATGGGTCCATGTGTAAAATGTGGTACATGTCCCTATAGTTCCTATCTTGGTTCCTTATATATTTGTGTTGGTTCTGATAGTGCTAGATGTAATCATTGTAGGTTCCCACCACCACCATTAGCACAACTACCATAACAAATATTTGTCCCTCCATGGTTGTTATTAAAAGTGTGAAACTAAGATTGTTGGCTATTGCATTTATTAGATCATTTGTGGCTTTTGAATATGATTTTATTTACCATTAATTAAGATATCGCATTTAGTAAAAAAATGTACTCTCACTTTATTCTTATATTCTATTTCCTTCATCTATTTTGCTTTTTTAAATTTTTTTTTGTTAAAAATTAGCATTAGCCATCTTCTTAACCATGAAAACCTATATTACAATTTACAATATCCTCGAAGAAAGAACTATGTAGAAAATCCAATGTTATCAAAGACGTGAAATTATTTCTTTGAAACCCTAAGAAAATTTTGAAGTGATCTTTAGTGATAGGAATTTTGTGTGTGGATTAAAGTCCGGTAGATTGACTCTAATATGTTATGATACAAATTCATATCTTTAACCAAAAACAATATATTATAATGTTATTTTCAGGTTAGGAGATGTTTCTCTAGGTGATGAGCATTTTTGTGCTATAGTTGATGGGACTATAGGGGTTTTACTGTTGCAGTGGATTTATATGGCATGACCACTTTTATTACCTAAATGTTAGTGAGACCTATGAGACTTAATTTTTTTTTATTTTTTATGTTTATTCCTATTATAATAGATTTTATTGTCTTACAAGGCAAATAGTTATAAATATAAGTTTCTATAAGACATAATATTTCTTTATTTTTTTCTTTACAAACAAACAACCATAGAAAAGAATAGAAAATTAATTTTTTTTACTTTTTTTCTTGAGTAATTTTCTTTTCCATTCTTTTCTACCCAATTCTAGGAACTAGACAAGGCCAACAAGAAATTGTCAGTTACCTATGCATTCCCTAAAGAGAGAATGAGGGAGAAAGGTGTCAGTAGTAGTAGTAGTAGTAGATGTTCGTTTGTCCAAGAGCTTCTCCAACGCTGGCCATGCAATAACACCACTATCGCCCACCTTACCAACAAACTTGAAACCACTCAATGCTTTAGCAATGGTTGATTTTGGGTGGTTGCTAACCCGACTTTGCTGGCAAACGTGTGGGAACAGGCACGACATAATCATCATCTTCAACGTCGAGCATGATTTTCATATTGGTGGTGTATTACAACTTCGCCTTCGTTCTCTTTTCTTTGTTTGGTGTATATATATCACCACGTCTTTAATTTCTACATTCTCTGTGTTTATTTATATTACCACGTCTCCCAAAGAGGTCTTTAATTTCGACGTGGTGAATGTATATATGAATGCAATTAAAATGATGAACCACAAAATTAGAAGACGCAATGATATATATAATAGTCTTCTCAATCAAGTCTTCTTATTTTGTAGGGTTATTTCAAACTGTAGTATGAAAGAAAAAAAAAATGGATTAGAGGTTGTGGGATGCCTCTTAAATAAAGAATAACAATCAAATTATGAGATTTAAAGAAGAAAAAAAAACATTGTGTATTGTTGGGGTTTGTCGGCTTCTAAACATCTTCGGGGGTCGTTAATTTACTAAATAAAAAATGATTTTTTTATAAAAAAAAATGTGTTGTAGTTTTACAATATTCCCTAAAGAAAATTTTCTACCACTAATAAAGGTGTGACCACGCCACAGGCTGATACGTGTGTTTGTAAGGTTAAAAGTGTTGAAATGGTGTTTAGATCATAGTTTTGAAAACTAGATCAAATTGGACTATTCGATCCTGTTTGATTGAAACAGGCACCCTAAATGGTTCTTCTTAAAACCTTAATATGCCAAAAATAGTAAATAATAAGCAAAACCAATGGTTTTTCATGAATCCAATTCTAATCAAATCCATTGTTTCTTTTTTCAAATTAAGATGAAAAAAAAAATAGAAATGTGTCTTTCCAAATTCCAATCCGATTTTCCATGAATTGTTTTTATTTTTTGGTACATCTAAAAATTAAAAACTTGGACATAAGTCTTTTAATGCATTATAAATTGTTTAAGATTAATAGTTAAAATAAAATAAATTTAAAGTTTGCTACTGTTTGGTTACGAGATGTTGTAGGAATGACCATTTTTGTGTCATAATCGAGGGGACTTTAGGTGTTTAATTTTGGAGTGGGCATGGGAATACGTTTTTATCACCACATGCAATTGAACAATTTATATCTATTACTTCATAAACAGGTTGTCTTTGTGGGATTTTGAAAAGCACTGGAAAAGTTAATTGTTAGGACAACAACAAAATTTTGAGTGAGATTCAAAGCCAGTTTAAAGATGTTTCTATGTTCAGCTTGGTTGATGAAGATTATCATGTTTTTTGTGGAAATATAAATGGCCTCATCATTTGCAAAGGAATGAATGATTTTGGGAAGTTCAATGTTTTTCCTAGGTTGCTCTTTGAGTTTTATTGTCTAACATTAGGATGGAAACATAGTTGTGCATTTCGAGAAATTTTTGGTTTTGTAGTTTTTTTTGTGAGGAAGGTAATTTTCCTTCAATAGCACAGGGGATGTTATTGATTTTGAATTTAAGTTGATGGTTGTTGGTCTGGGTTTTACTTGTGGATAGTTTAGATACAATTTCTCCCTGATTTATTGGGGGCTAGGTTGGTCTAGTAATTTTACTCTTCCTTTGATAAAGATTTTTGTGGGTCTATGTGTAAAACATGGTACATGTCCCTGCAATTCCTATCCTAATTCATACAACTATGATGATTCTGATGATGCTATATGTTCTTATTGTAGATTCCAAACACTACCATTAGCACATCAACTACCACAATAGATACATGCCTCTTCATCATTGTTCTCTTCCTTTGTCAAAGATTATCATGAGTCCAAATGAAAAATGTGGTACTTGTCCCTACAGTTCCTACTCTGGTTCTTATATTATTGTGTTGGTTTTGATGGTACTATATGTAATCGTTGTAGATTTCCACCACCACCATTGGCCCAACTACCATAATAGATACCTGTCCCTCCATGGTTGTCATTAAAAGTGTGAAATTGGGATTGTTGGCTATTTCATTTGTCATATCATTTGTGACTTTTGAATATAAACTTATATTACCATTAATTAAGATGTCACATTTAGCTAAAAATTTGCTCTCTCTTTATTGTTATATTCTATTTCTTTTAGCTATTTTGCTATTTTAAATTTTATTTTGTTGAAAAAACTATATTAGCATTAGCCATCTTCTTAACCATGAAAAACTATATTACAATTTGCAATATTCTCGAAAAAAGAACTATATAGAGAATCCAATGTTATCGAAGACGTGAGATTATTTCACTTAAACCCCAAGAAAATTTCGAAGTGATCTCTTGAGGTAAGAATCTCATGTGTGGGTTAAAGTCAGATGGATTAACTCTGATATGTTTGGATACAAATTCATATCTTTAACCTAAAACAATATATTACAATGCTATTGTTAGGTTAAGAGATGTTGCTATAGGTGATGATCATTTTTATGCTATATATATATAGTTGATGGGACTAGTGGTGTGTAGTGTTGGAGTGTGGCTATATGGCATGACCATTTTTATTACCTAAACGTTAGTCAGACCTATGAGGCTTAATTTTTTAATTTTGTTATATTTTATTCCTATTAGAATTGATCATGTTGTCTTATAAGGCAAACAGTTACAAATATTATGGTCGTTATAGAAAAACTTAACTATCTTTAAATTGATAAGTTTTCTTATGTTGAAGGGTCCTTATTTATTTGATTTAACTCCAAGATGTAAGGATGCACTTAAAGCCCCAATGGGCTTGCCTACATCTATATGGTTGTTGCAATAAAAAAAAAAATTTTGAGAAATGTAGAAAAAAAAAACCTTAATTTTTTTTAATGTTTTACCATTTTTTGCCTTATTTGTCTAGGATTTTGTACAACTGAATATTTGCTAGCCTCAACTATCAAGTGCAACAATAAAAGAGATGATACTAAACAACCATTGAATACCAGAGCCTAACCATCTAAAACCCTCCGCACTAAGGAAGAGATGCAAAAAGGGGATGTGAAACCAGGTTTAAGGACACTATCGTAGACATGCCTCAATTTAAATTTCATAGGTACTTTCATTCTATTCTATTCCCCAAATCTGTGATTATTCATAGATTATTATTATTATTATATGTTAGCTTTACATTTGAAATTTTATTTTGCAAATTTGAGAATATTTTTTCATTATTTAGGACTAATATTTAGAATAAAATAAAATTAATAATTAAAATTTTCTAACACAATCAACCACTTATTCCTTGCACACTCACCGGCGAAGAAGTAATATTAGTCCACTAGAGACAAAACCAAAATATTGGCGTTAAGATATTTATATATATTTTCATGTTTATTTCACCACCAATGATATTGTCCTACTCGCCCATGGAACGAAGCCAAAAATCACTAGAAACAAAGCCAAAATCTACCTGTGATGCCATAGTAAGTACTCGTAGTGTTTTTTTTTTTTTTTTTTTTTTTATAAAGGTAGTTTTTTTTCCAGTTTTGGTTAACATGGGAGTAACAAGTTCTTTGGAAGAGACTGGGTGAATAGGCTCTCATATGCACTTCTTTTTTCGATTTGGTAGTTTTTCATAAGATCATTCAAGTTTTGTCCTTCTAAGTTCCAAAGAACATGCATCACACCTATTGAATGTAGAGATAAACCACAAGTTTGAAGGCCATTTTTTTACTAATTGGGTTTATTGAGATTGATTTCATGCTTAGAACACTAGTTGATTGATGAGATCTTTCCTTACTTGCAGCTGATTTGATTACTTCATTTTCCTCTTAAGTTAAATATTTACAATTCATAAATATTTTTAGAGAATCAATTGATATTAACCCCTTAATTCCCAGCCTATATGTTTCTATGTCAAATATAAACCCACCTACCTCAGTCGCATCTCTTATTTATTTTAACAACTGAAAAGACAAAAGATAAACCCCCTCCATTTATCCACTTCTCATGCTTAATCAAATAAAGATAACCCTTTCATGTATCACCGTTGTTGCCATCTTCATCGTCATCATCTTTCCACCGATAATTGATAGTCTTGGTTCTACCTTCATTCCAACCATCAACTATGGAACCAGTACTATTTCTTGAATCTTCGAAGGAAAAAACAATCCAAAGAATCCAATGTTATCAAAGATGTGAGATTATTTCACTTGAACCCCAAAAAAATTTCGAAGTGATCTCTGGGGGTAGGAATCTCGTGTGTGGGATAAAGTCAAGTGGTTTGACTCTAATATGTTGGGATACAAATTTATATCTTCAAAATAAAAAATATATATATGATAATGCTAATGTTAATTTAAGAGATGGTGTTGTAGGTGATGACCATTTTTTTCCTATAGTCGATGGGACTGGAGGTGTTCATTGATGAAGTGGGGAAATATGACGTGCGCACTTTTATTATCTAAACATTAGTAAGCCCCATGAAGCTTAATTTATTATTTTTATTATTTTTTATTCCTCCTACAATTTTGTCTTGCCTTATAAGGAAAATAGTTATAAATATTATGACTATTAAAGAATAACTTTAAGAGCCTTAAATTGATACGTTTTTTTACTGTTGGAGTGCCCATATTAATCGAGTTTAACTCAAAGATTTAAGGCTACACATTATGGCCCAATGGGACCCATATTATATATAGGTGTTGCAATAGAAATGTTATGTTGAGGAAATATAGAAGAAAAAAAAAAACCTTAGAATTTATTTATTTATCATTTTTTGTTTTATTTGTCTGCGATTTGGCATTGTGAATATTCACTTGGCCTTTACTATCAAGTGCGACAATGATAGGAATATTAGACAACCATTGAATCATGGAGCCTGATTGTCTGGAACCCTCTACACTAAGGTAAAGATCCAAATTTGGGATGTAAAATCAATTTTAAGGACAATGTTGCAGACACGCCTTGGTCTAAATTTCACAAGTATTTTCATTCTATTCTATTCCCCAAATCTATGGGTGATTTTTCATATTCCTATTATAATGTGTCAATGTTATATTTGAGTTATTATTTTACAACCTGTTAATATTTTTCATTGTTTAAGATTAATAGCTAGAATAAAAGAAAATATAGTAATTAAAATTTTCAAATCACAATACACCACTTATTCCCTACTCAACCATTGACAAAGGAGTAATATTCGTCTACTGGAGACGAAACCACAATTCCAACAGCTAAAGATCTATATAGTTTTGGGGTTTACTACACCACCAGCAATACTGTCCCACTTGCCTACAAAAGGAAACAAAAAATCATTGAAGACGATGCCAAAATCTACCTAATATGTGTAATAAGTACACATAACATTATTTTTTCTAGTTAACAATGAAGTGTTTTTTTTTTTTTTTTTCAATTCTGGTTAACAAGCAATTAACATGTTCTTTGGAAAAGACTAGGTGAGTAACAGATTTTCTGAAACACTTCTTTTTTAGATTAGGTGGTTTTTCAAAAGATCATTCTAGTTTTTTTCTTCTACATTTCAAAGAACATGCATTACACACAATGAATGCAGGAATACACCACAAGTTTAAAAGGCCATTTTTTTCTTTTTTTTTTTTTAATTTGGGTTTGTGAAGATTGATTTCATTCCTAGCACAATAGTCAATTGGTGAGATCTTTCCTTATTTGTATATTTGATTGATTCCTTTGGCTCTTGATGTTATTATTTGCAATTCATAAACATAATCAGATTTTTTATTGAGAGTTTAGAGAATTAATTGATTAAGCACTTAGATCTTTGTCTTTCTATTTCTAAGCTAAACAATAACCCACCTACCTCGTGCCTACTCAAATGAAGACAACCCTTTCCTATTTACAGTTGTTGTCATCCTGATTTTCATCATCTTTCCACCTATAGCCAATAGTATTGGTTCTGCCTCCACTGTAAATGTCAGTTATGGGATTGGTACCATTTGTGGTATCCTTGAAGGAAAACTATGTAGAGAATCAAATGTTATCAAATACGTGAAAGTATTTTGCTTGAACCACAAGAAATTTTCGAAGTGATCTCCAGTGATAGGAATCTCGTGTGTGGGTTGAAGTTAGGTGGATTGAGTCTAATAAGTTGAAATGCAAATTTAGATCTTTAACCTAAAACAGTATATTATAATTCTACTTTTAGGTTAAGAGATGTTGTAGGCATGACCATTTTTTTCCTATAATCGATGGGATTGGATGTGTTCAGTGTTAGAGTGTGGATGAAAATACATTTCCATCACCACAAAAAAGTGAACAATTTTTGTCTATTACATTAGGGACATTTTTTTTTTTTGTGTGTGTGTTTGATTTTCAAAAGCACTGGAAAGTTAATTGTTTGGGCAACAACACAATTTCAAAGCTAATTGAAATCCAGCTAGGTGATGTTTTTATGTTCTTCTCAATTGCTGGAGATTCTAATGTTTGTTGTGTAAATATAAAAGGCCTTATCATTTGCAAATGGATGAATGATTATGGGCAGTTCGATGCTCTTCCTGGGTCGCCCTTTGAGTTTTATGGTCTAACATTAGGATTGAAACATAGATGTGTAATTCGGAAAAATGTTTGGTTCAATGATTTGTTGGGAGGAAGAGAATTTTCATTCAATTGCATAGGGAATGTTATTGATTTCGAATTCGAGTTGATGGTTATTGGTCTGGATTTTACTAGTGGATTGTTTAGATATAATTTCTCCCTACTTTTTTTTCGGGACCAAGAGGGTCAAGTTATTCTTCTTTTCCTTTGCCAAAGACTATTGTGGGTCCATGTGTAAAACATGGTACATGTCCCTGCGGGGATTGGTTTATGAATGCTTCCCTTAACTAACACTCACCGCTGCACCCTGTCAGGGGGTGGACACATCAGCATTGAAAAATGATTTTCACTTTTTTGGGGCCCATATTCACTTTTCTGTGCTGATGTGCCCCCCACCTGACAAGGAGCGGTGGTTAGCATTAGTTAAGGTGAGCGTCTTTTATCCTCTTTGGTGCATGCGGTTCCTATCCTAGTTCATAAAACTATTGGTTCTAATGATGTTATATGTTCTCATTGTAGATTCCGGCCACCACCATCAGCACAACAATTACCACAATAGATGTCTACCACTCTATCGTTGTCCTCTACCTTCGCGAAAGATTATTGTGATTCAATGCGTAAAACATGGTACAAGTCCCTATGGTTCCTATCTAGGTTCCTTATATAATTGTGTTGGTTCTGATGGTGCTATATGTAATCGTTGTAGATTCCCACCACCACCATCAGCACAACTACCACAACATATACTTGTCCTTCCATTGTTGTCGTTAAATGTCTGAAATAGGAGTTGTTGGCTGTTGCAATTGTTAGATCATTTGTGGCTTTTGAATCTGAATTTATATTACCATTAATAAAGATGTTGCATTTAGAAAAAATGTGCTTTCTTTATTATTATATTCTATTTTCTTCAGCTATTTTGCTATTTTAAATTTTTTTATTGAAAATTAACATTATATGAACATTTGTGGATATCCTCAAAGGAAAAACTATACAGAGAATCCAATGTTATCGAAGACGTGAAATTATTATATTTGATCCTCAAGAAAATTTTAAAGTAATCTCCGGTGGTAAGAATCTCATTTGTGGGTTAAAGTCAAATGGATTGTCCGATATGTTGGGATACAAATTCAGATCTTCAACCTAAAACAATATATGATTATGCTACTGTTAGCTTAAGAGATGTTGTTGTAGGTGATGACCATTTTTGTGCTATAATTGATGGGATTGGAGGTGTTCCATGTTGGAGTGGGGCTATATGGCAAGCCTACTTTTATTACCTAAATATTAGTGAGCCCCATGAAGCTTTTATTAATTTTTTATTCCTCCTAAAATTGATTGTGTTGCCTTATAAGACAAACAATTATAAATAGTATGGTTGTTATAGAATAACTTAACAAACCTTAAATTGATACGTTTTTTTTTACAGTTGGAGCGCCCATATTAATGGACTTTTAACTCCAAGATTTAAGGTTACACTTAAAGGCTCAATAGGCCTGCCCGTATTTTATATTGGTGTTGTAGGAGAAAAGTCGTGAAAAAATATGCCTTAGATTTGACACTACTGAATATTTTTCTAGCCTCAGCTATCAAGTGCCACAATGGTAGGATCAATACTAGACAACCGATGAATAGTGGAGCTTAAACATTTGAAACCCTCCGCACTAAGGAAGAGATGCGAAAATGGGATGTAAAATATGATTTAAGGACAGTGTTGCGGACACACCTCAGTCTAACTATCACGGGTACTTTCATTTTATTTTATTCCCTAATTATGTAAGTGATTTCACGTATTATTATTGTAATATGTGGACTTCATAACTGAGTTATTATTTTCCAACCTGAGAATATTTTTCGTTCTTTAAGAATAAAATATAATTTAATAATTAAAATTTTCCAACACAAACAGTCACTTGTTCATTGTTCACACACTAGAGTAGAAGTAATATTCGTCCATTGAGGACGAAACCACAATACTAGCGGCCAGATCTATATATTTTTTAGTTTTACATAACTACCGGCGAGATTATTCCACTCGCCCACCAAACAAAATAAAAAATCACCAAAGACAGAAGCCAAAATCTACCCAAGTTGTCATAGTTAGTACTTATAGCGTTTTTTTTAATTATTATTATTGTTAACAAGGGATTTTTTTTCCAATTTTGATTAACAAAGGAGTATCAGGTTCTTTGGAAAAGACCAAGTGACTAACAGGTTCTCAATCGTGTCTCTTATTTATTTTCCCAATTGAAGGGACAAAAGATAAACACCCTCCTTTTATCCACTTCCTGTACCTAATCAAATGAGGATAACCCTTTCTTATATCACCGTTGTTGTCATCCTCATCACCATAATCTTTCCACCTGCAACTGATTGTCTTAGTTCTGCTCCTCTTTAACCATCTGCTATAGCACCAGTACCATGTGTGGTATCCTGGACGGAAAAACTACAAAGAATCCAATGTCATCATAAATGTGAAATTATTTTGCTTGAATCGCAAGAAAATTTTGAAGTGATATCTAGTGGTAGCAATCTTGTGTGTGGGTTGAAGTCAGGTGGATTGACTTTGATATGTTGGGATACAAATTCAGATCTTCAAACTAAAATAGTATTTGATAATGCTACTATTAAGTTAAGAGAGTTGTTGCCGTAGACAATGAAAATTTGTATGCCATATTTGATGGGATTGGAGGTGTTTAGTGTTGGAGTGGGGCTATATGACATTCCCACTTTTATTACCTAAACATTAATAAGTCCATATTAACAACTGTTATAGAATAAGCCAATTATCGTGGGATCAAGCTTATGAGCCATACAATGAAATTATGGGAGAGAGTGATTGAACATCGACTACGACGTGAAACTAGAGTGTCTAACAATCAATTTGGATTTATGCATGGGAGATCAACAATTGAAGTTATTTTCCTGCTTCGGCAATTGAAGGAAAAGTATAGAGAAAAGAAGAAAGATCTTCACATGGTCTTTATTGACCTAGAAAAGGCATATGATAGAGTACCAA
>JAOXJP010000003.1:854707-865882 GCA_025762735.1 Platanus orientalis
TTTGACCTAAAACCCGTTTACAGTCAACCCTAACCCTCTTATTTCATGTTGGGTTTGTGTCAGGTTCACGGTCATGTCAAACATTGCCACTCCTAATATAACCATAAGAACCATCCTCGAAATCCTTCTCCCGAAATCACTCAACGTAGCAATCCGCCAACCCTCCAAAAGGCTGCCTAAAGTTGGTGGCAGAACCCAGACTATGCTAAACTCCTACATGATTGATGCAGCACAAGTACCAAAACTCCACTTAGACAATTTAGCAAACACTTGAAATACTCAATAGATACCCAGCAGAACAAAACTAGACCACTCTAAAACAAAACTAAACTTTTGCTAAGATACTCCCATATTCTTCCTCGCTTGCCTCCATGCACGGACCCCACCAAGGATAAACGTAGGCCCCACTTTGCTTCCATGTCCTCATCAATGATCCAGCACCACACTTTCCAAGTGAATGGACAGTGTAGGAGAATGTAAGATATAGTCTCCCCCTCCTTATAGCAAAAAGGAGGCAATTGCTCATGAGATGCATACCCCTTCTCCGAAGCACATCCATAGTACCACACTGCCCTCCAAGGCCCATCCACTAGCATAGACTCCTCCAAAACACCATAATAAGAACTTACTATGAAGCACCCCCCCCCCCCGAGCCCTTTGTCCAAATCTTGTTGTCCTTGCTTTCTCTTAATCCTCATAACACTTCCAATTTGCCTAGCAATTGAGCGATCATCGAGATCTCCCAATTAAATGCTGCACTATGAAGAACCAACTATTACACCACCCCTCCCTCCCTCCTTGAAGCATAATCAGCCAACTTGGCTTTAGGATCCACTGTCAATCGGTATATATCTGGACAAAGTAACTTTTAGGGCCTCTCCCCGCACTTAACATCCTCCCAAAAATAAGTTATCCTAGATTTTTCACTCTATGAAATAAATCATTCTTATACAACGGAACATGGTTCAAAATACCTTTCTATGGACTACACCCATATCCCTTGCCTCACATGGGTTTCTTTCCTCATCATTCATGTATTTAGCAAAAACCATCTTTCTCCACAAACTATCAACTTCTATCCCAAACCTCAACAGAAATTTGTATAAGAGGGCTACATTCATGACTTGCCACATACAAAGAGCACCCACCCCAACCCCCACTTTGGGGTGCACACCTGTTCCCATGTAACAAGGTGCTGCGCATTCCCTATCTCCTCACCCTTCCATAGAAAATCTCTTTGAAGTTTCTCCATATATTGCAACACCTTTGCTAGAACCATGACAAGAGACATAAAGTACACCGGAATACTTGTAAACAAAGCCTTGATCACGGTCAATTTGCCCCCTTTTAAGAGATACCTAGCTTTCCACCCTAAGAGTATTTCCTCATTCTTTCCACCACTGGATTCCAAACTTCTTTTTTCTTATGGGCAACCCCTATGGATAAGCCTAAATAAGTAGAAGGAAGGTATCCCACACAGAATCTCAAATCAGCCACCAACTAATCTAAATTCATTACTTCACCCACCACAATCAACGAGCTCTTGACCAAATTAAGCTTCAGCTCCAAAAGCGCTTCAAAACATCAAAAAACACACCAAAGCAATCGAATTAGCCTTTGAAAGTTATCACAAAGAAACAATGTATCGTCTGCATACTATAAATGAGTCACACAAAGGCCGCCATGTCCAACATGGAACAGAAACCCTCTACCATCCGTCTCCCCACTACCCTCCTACTCATTCTCACCAAGACTTCCAAAACAAGGAGGAAAAGAAGAGGCGATAATGGGTTCCCCTATCTAAGCCCTTTACAAAAACCAAAAAAAAACCGACGGAGCCCCATTTACCAACACTGCAAATGAAACAAGACTAACACACTTCCACATCCATCGTCTCCAACAAACACCGAAGTCCCATCCTCACAGAAGATACATGAGAAAATTCTAGTTGACGTGGTTATACACCTTTTTCCAAAGCTAGTTTACATATGATGCCTAGCCTTCCTTCCCTAATACGGGCATCGATGAATTCATTGGCACACAAAACCTTATCCAAGATTGTCCTCCCTCTTAGGAACGCTCCTTTCTCAATAGAAACCACTGACAACATCACCCCCTTCAGTCTCCCCACCAAGTACTTTAAGATGATTTTATAAGTGCTGCCTATCAAGCTCACCGGCCTATAATCTAAAATGTATTGTGCCCCTTCCTTCTTAAGGATAAGAGCTATGTAGGTCATGTTGCTTCCTCTGTCCAAAAATTCCCTGTCATGAAAATCTTTAACCACCAACAACAGATTTTCCCTTATCACCTCCCTACACATAGAGAAAAAGGAAAACCATTAGGCCCAAGAGCTTTATCCCCCTCCATCAACCAAACTATCACTCTAATTTCATCTTCCTCAAATGGTCTCTCTATCAAATCTGCCTGCAACTCTAATAAATAGGGCATATCCAGCTTGTCAATCTTCTGTCTCCATCTTTATTCCTCCGTGTAAAGTCTTTGATGAAAACCCACTAGCTGATCTCTAATCTCCTCCCCATCTACCCATTCAGCCCCCACCTTCAATCTATTAGTATCATTTAAGCCTCTTCTAAAGCTAGGCATCTTATGGAAGAATTTCATATTGTTATCGCCTTCTTTCAGCCACTGCGCCCTAGACTTCTACTTCCACATCACCTCTTCTATGGCCAAAACTGTTTCATATTCGGATTTTAGCTCCTTTCTTTCAACATTCTCACCCTCTTCAAGCCCCTCTTCTTCCTCTTTCTTATCACACCTTTGAATACTTCCAAGCACCACCTCCTTCATCCTTTCAACCCTACCAATACCTCATCGTTCCATACCTACAGCTTCTCTTTAGCTTCAATTGAAATTGCTTTCCTTGGTGGCCCAGTCACCTCAAAAGACCTCCACCAATCACCAACCATCTTCACAAACCCTAGGTGCATATTCCACATCACCTAAAATCTGAATAGCTTCAACCTAGAACTGCTTTCCCCTACCTTCAATAAAACACAAGTGTGATCCGATCCCGACATAGGCAACACATACACCCTCATAGGTGAAAAGTAGTCTTCTCATTCCATTGATACCAAGAAATAGTCAAGCTTGCTCAAAGATGGATTCATTTGAAAGTTGGACCAGGTAACCTCACTCCCAAAATAAGAATGTTCAGCAACTCATATTGATCCACAAAACTCCTGAACAACTCCATGCCCATGGTTCTACCATTACCCCTATTCCGTTCTTTGGTATGAAGGACTTCATTGAAATCACCTGCCAAAGACCATGGTAGATTCCATCTACCCCTGACCTACCTCAATTCATGCAAAAAGTCTTCAAACACAGCATCATCCACCGTCCCATAAACTCCTGCACCATCCATTTCTGCAAATCCCCTTTCAAGAGGAGTGATAGATGGCTATGGAAATTGAATCGAAAGGGGCACTTCACTTCTAAATCGTTTTATGCCAAGTTATCAAAAATCACAACGAATTGGTTTCCCCACAAAGGCATTTGGGTCTCGATCATCCCATCTAGAATTGCGTTATTTATTTGGACCTGTTACTTGGATAAAAGTTTAACCCTGGATCATCTTCAAAGTAGGGTTTGACATTTGGCTAAAAGATGCACCTTATGCATAGAAGATGAGGAATTGGTCAATCGTCTATTCATTCATTGTTCTATGGCGAAAGGAATGTGGAACTTTTTCCTTTCTCATTTCCAATCTACATAGGTTTTTCCAATGTCCTTCAATGATCTAATTTCAGGGTGGGGTGTGTGTGGCATTGGTAGTTTTTATCAGGATATGGACTTTATCGGGGGCTATTTGTTGTGGATTATGGAAGGAGAGAAATTGCAAAAATTTTGAGGATAAACATTGATGCTTGGGCGAGTTAAATTTGTATATCTATAATTTGCTCTTTGAGTGGATTTCGGTTGGAGGATCCTTTGATGAGATGGAATGGTATACTTTATGGAATGAGGGATCATAAATCTCGAGTGTTTTTTGGGTCATTTTACTATGTATTTGGTGGCAATCACTTTCCCAGTGATTCTTACCCTTTGTATGTTTTCTGCTTTTGCTTTTCAAACTTATAATAAATGATCTCTTTACCTCTCAAAAAAATAAATAAATAATAATCGTTTACAGTGAAACTAATGCCATTAGATAACTCATTATAGATTGAAAACAAATTCATTCACGGGCCTATTTTCCTTAATTCTTGTAATTTTATTTCGTTTTATTTTTCAAAAAAAAAATGCAAAATGAAAGTACAAAAAATATGGGGAAAATCTGTTTTTTAGAAATGTTTCATATGATAAACATAACATAATTATGTAAGTTTGTATCCAAACCCAGACAATTATGTGCTTTTTTACATCAATGTGGGATTCTTGAAAATAAATTTTTATTATTAGAAAATATATAAATTATGATAATTCAAGTAGAACAATTCTATATATATTACACGTTTTAGAATGTTATATCCTTTTTATTTCATAATGTTATATCTCCTTTTATTTCCACTTATGGCTTCAGGATTAGGGTCATCTGCAAGAAAGAAGGGTACAGGGCCACATATTGGGTGGTGATATTGTGAGCCTTGATAGCTAATAGAAAGAAAGTGAGATGCAACTTTTCTATTAAAAAAAAAAAAAAAAACATATTTGGGGGTGTGAATAGGTTCAAATTCAAATTCAAACATATCTATCTCAATATATGGTTGTTAAAGTGAAGGAGCTCATGATGGTACCAATAAGACTGGTACTTCTCGAAATTTCAAATAATGATTTATACAATCTAATGGGGAATGTTTACGTCACTAAGAACAAATTGTGAAATCAGGTATCGCTGGTTCTTGTAACATAGCCCTACAGGTAGAGATTAGGTTTTAGATATGGACAGTCAAAAGATGTTTACAAGGGACGGATTGTGATTTTTAACTTGCCTCATACAACATGGCAGGTAAGAAAATGCGGCAAGTTGGGAAAGACAATTTCAGATCTAGATGGTCAAAAGAGCTTTACGGGGAATGGATAGTGTTTTCCACCTTGCCTTGTATGGCATGTTAGGTAAGTGATGGTTCAAGTTGAGCAAGACAATAAGGAAAAAATATAATTGAAGCCCACCATGTCCATTGAGTGCTTCGAGTTTGAAATCAAAAGAGTTATCTATGAACAGAAATGAACCCTTACCGTATACCTATTGATGACCAGGTTGATCTATATTGCCGTGGTAAATCTGCTGCTGGGTATTGATTCAGAAAATCAGACAATAACAAGAATTGTCTTTATCTTGTGCATTTTGTGCTACTGCCATCTATGGACTGGGTGAAGAACCACTGATACAGATCAAGTGGAGAGAGGCATATAACACATCCCTAGGATATTCCTTGGCCAAGGTTGGATCTGTTGACAATTGGATATTCAAAATTGGTGAAACAAGTGTAAAGACTTAATGTACAGTTGTACTTTCTCTAATATTGACTCTCACATGGGGGAAGTTAATTGAGATGGTCAAGTCATGTGCAACAAAGACCATTGATTAGAGGAGCAAGAATAAGTGATTCAGTGCAATTTAAATGCCCTAAAGAAAAACAAAGGGAAGACTGAAAAGGATATGTATTGAGGTTGTGAGGAAAGTTTTGAAAACGTATGATTTAACAAGAGAGATATGACTCTTTGTTTTATTGCTGTTGTCTTCGCATTCTTGAGCCAAGTTGGGTTGGCTCCATTTTGTCTTTCCTTTTCCTTGTACTTTTCTCTGTTTGTTTTGTTGTCCTTGCCTTTGGCTTTATTTTCCTTAGCTTCGGCTCTTTCAATAAATTCATTTTACCTCTCAAAAAATGCTGACATTAGAAGCACATAACAACAACAGAAAATTGATACTTGTTTAATGAATTTCTAGTGTCTTCCAAATAAACAAGTTTAACACACACACACACACACAAAAAAAGTCAAGACTCTTTGCAGGCCCTGTAGATACTAAGACCCTTTGGCACACCCTTTAGACACTAAAAGAATAGTAGGGAAAGAGTAAACATAGATGATAACAAACAAGTGATCGTGTACAAATGAGGTGATTCTTTTTTTTTCCATTTTTACTTCCGTACTTATGTGTTTTGCATATCTATGTTGGGGTGGGGTGTGGGGGGGCACACAATGTCGCCATTGGTACCATTTCAAACCATCCTTAGACTTCGCATTTAATATTTATTGTCTTTATTTGGACATTTATGTTGCATATCCACAATCTTCAGTTATTTTGATGAACTTATTATGTGTGTATTACTAAATGGATGGATGGATGTATGGTTTATATATTGGAAAAGGGGTTTTACACAGAAAGTTGTGTTACCATGAAACACCTCAGGAGAACTGGTACAAGGGAGGACTACAGATCATTGTTATAGACTTAGAATGATTATAAGATTGTAGGTGAGTCAAGACAGCTCACTGCAGGTCAATGTAAGTGAAATGACTGTCATTTGCAATGTAATGTATCCTCAATCACAAGAGCATCACTTCGCATCCGTATCAGGTGCACTGGGTATAGATTGAGCTAGATCGCTACTGAATAAATGTTAATGGAAATTTTCATTCACTCAATTGAAGTGTCATATATATTCAGTCTATTTTTTCCTTAGTGACCCTATTTACTTGAGGATTTTGACAGTCATTCAAGTGGATTTGTTCTTTAATTGATCAGGAAATGATGTTCTTCGATGTATATCATGATCAGTTGGGTATTGAAAAATTTCTCATCAAAATTAGGCAATTTCCAAGATACAAATCAATTATTAATTTCCCACATGTACACTTTGATGTATAAGTTTATCTATTGTTTAATGTGTTTCTTGAAAATGATAAACCAAGGGGTTAATGAATGGACAATCATTTTAGAAGGCATTTATTTTCATTAGAAGAGTTTATCTAATTCTGAAAAGATTTTGCCACATAAAAGACATTATTTACAGGTGTCAAACTTAGATGGTGAATGATTTAAATCTTTAAATTTTCTATGAAACTTTATGCTCAGGGAGACTTGATGGGGATTCAAACTGTCAAAGAGTGCTAGTGTTAAAAGGATAAGTTACCAAGACCTTCTAAGCAATTTTTCTTAATTTTTTAAGCATTGGTATATTTGTAATTATGATAATTTAATATATATATATATATCCCTGGGGGTTTAAAACCCTATAGGGAGTGTTCTATTCATAATATAAGTGTGCTTTAGATACTATATAACATATAAAAACCCATTAAATCCCACCCAAAGCCTAAATCTCTTAAAAAGTTAGCTTAAGTACAAAATCAAAGTTACCGTTCAAAAAACAAAACAAAAAAGAAGGTACAAAATCAAAGTTATTCTTCGCTACTTCTAAAGACTGCTGGCTAGAGGTGTGCATCCTTTGGAGAAATCTAGGCGTATGGATCTAGAAGATTACAGAACATCAAGCCATCATCATCTTGATCTTTTTCCTTTGAGAATTTCAAGTTTTAATGTAAAGAAAAAGTAACTTGTTTAATAATTTTGATGAGAATCACCATAGATTATCCTAGAAATTCATGAAAAATTTCATGTCAAATGACTTCACACTGTGGGTTGGTTAATCCAATCAAAACCTTAGAGATCTTGTAATGGGTGACTTAGTGACACATAATGCATACTGAGTTTTATCAGTGATCAATGAAACAATACGATCAAACACATAAGAGTCAAAAAGAAAAAGATATAGGAGCCCAAAAGAACACAGAATAAATATCCAATAGTTTCTGAATCATCATTCATCAAAAGCAACCTATTTAGAATATGAATTTACTATTTTAGAATTAAATTATTGCTGAAACCTATTCTAGGTAAAAGAACAGATCATAAGTTTGTGGTATATCTTGGACATCCATCCTAAACAACTTTTTGTTTCATGACCCTCCTAAGTTTCATCATATAATCAATAGATTTTGCCTTAAGATTATGCCCAAAGTCATAAAATTGTGCAAGGGATACAAATTTTTTACTCTAGATTTGTACGACCAAATCTGAAGAACATCAGCTATGTATATGGTACAAATGAAAAGTTAATCAATTTACCTTTTCCGTATAATATTCAAAAGCCACCTTCTTCTGTCCTGCTTCATATATATTGCATTGAGAGTATATCTGGTTCAGCGAAAAAATAAACAAATAAAAAAACCAAAAACCTCACAATTATGACAATGTCTTTATGTACTAAAAAGTATCTAAAGGGGAAAAGCTGGCAGATATTTTTCCAGACTTCTTCTTTGGACAGTTGCCTGTTCTCTACCCATGAGCAGCCTTATGTGTTCAGTCTAGACCATCCATCTGGGAGGCAATCCTCTTGATTAGACACATGAGCAGTGCCCTTGTTGGCATTAGCCCCACATACATTCCATGCATTAATCTTAAAAGAGTCAATGGGTCAAGTTCACCCACATTCATACCTATTATATATTTCAGTTAGGGTCCTGTTGAGTCCAGGTCTGTGTATGACCGATAGTTCCAAACCAGACCCACCAAACACTGGTACCCTATTACATACTTAAAAACAATTTATAATAAATTAGTGCAGATGTAGAATTTCACATGAATGTATATAGGGTATTCTAGTATACGTATACGGAGTGCCCAAAATTTCAATAAATAATTATTATCTTACCCTTAATAAATTTCAATATCATATACTTGTGCGTGTGTGTGCACATCAGCAAACCCAAATTGATTATTAATTGCATCGAAGATGTTCAACCTAGACATAAATCAAGGTCAGGTATGTCAGACTGTCAGATAATTAGGGACACCTTGACACCCCTGATTGGACTTGTCTCCCTTGAATGACAGCATTTAAATTTTGAAGTTTCTTCAAATAAGGAAAGGGATAAAAAAGGGGTTCTCTTCCTGCCACATGATGGAGAGCTATTGAACAGAGACCTGCCATATGGAGAGGAGGAGATAACCAAACACAAAGACCCCCTTAAAACTACCACCTCGGTTGCCATGTGATGGAAGGCTATTGAGCTGAAAGACGCCATGTGGGGAGAGGATGAGGTAATCAAACACTTGGAACCCTTTAAGCCTACCACCTCAGCTGCCGCGTGCATATCTAAAGAAGAAGTCCAGATGAACCATCCAGCTAACCCATCCCAATCTTTAATGAAAAAAATTGCAGGTGTCAAAATTAAAAAATACCTGTGATTCTACACTGGCACAAATGGCATATATGCCCCAATTTCTGGTGTAATTGTTGTATAGATGAACCTTTCCAAATCTAACACGAGGGTGTCGCTGTCGGGTCCCATTGAAAAAGCAATGGTGAATGGTTACTCGTATGCATCTGTCACCAGTGTGAGTGGGATCTGCTCCAATAAGCATTGTCTTGTCATGCTGTGAAAAATGGCATCTGATGGAAAAAAAAAGTGAAAGAATTAGATCACCCAAAAACATTCTTAACATAGCAATAAAGACAGATAACCTCCTCACCTTGAGACAGTAATATCTGTGCTTTCTCGTGTGATGTCAATTAATCCATCATCATAATCACGCAAGCTGCAACGATCTATCCATATGTGCCTTGACTTGGGTTTTATTTGAATGCCATCAATATCATGTCCCCTACCTCCTTCAAACTCTAGATTGCATATAATTACATGTTCACATTCCTTCAGCCTTAAACCCTTACCTGTGAATTTTATCCTTTGGCCCCGGCCATCAATTGTTTTATAAGACGAGACATTCAAGTAAGATGAAAGCTGAATGATGCCTGATACTTCAAAAACAATCCAGAGTGGTTCTTTTTTACGACATCCTTCACGAAGTGATCCAGGACCATCATCTACACAAACAGAAGAAGGAAGTTCTATTTAGCACAATAACCAAGGCCTAATATCAGTTACGAAAAAACCTCCACAAAGCACTGAAACATCCATCCAAAAAACCATAAGAGGTGAGAGAACTGGCATACACAGTATTGAAATAAGGGAAATCAATATGACAATTTTATAATCCAAAACTCTTTCTTGGCAGTCCTGGCAATAGCAAACTGTACACAGGGTTAGGAAATTATCCAAACTGCCGCATGACTAAGAAAACACCAACTGAACCAGTCAAAACATATTAAAAATTATGAGAAAATGTCGATCAACCTAAGACTCATAACTAGTTGAATCTCTAATATGTCCCCTATAATCTACCATTCCATTATGAGTCCTGTCTCACCAAATCCCTTATGGGTTCTCAGGAGTTTGGATGATCAATGAGAGTATGCTCCAATCACATTCCCTATAATTTGCATACAAACACATATGAAGTAGCTACGAAAATCGTCCCACACCACTTCCATTACATTCATTTTCCACTAAGGTTTGTTAACACTCTGCAACCAGTATAGCTAATTTCCGAAACCGAATAAGCCAACAGGAAAATCTATATACCCACCGACAAATGATATCTATAGACAAAAACACAACAATGAAACAAACAGACAATTCCCCATTACATAAAACATCAAACAGCCAAGAAAAGAAACCCAATTGACCTGTAAAGTATATAATGTAAAATAAATAAATAAAACCCAAAACATCAGAAATGGAAACTGATTTAGTTCTAATACATTCAATTAAAAAGGGCAAAAGAAGGGACAAATAGCAACAAAGAGGTGAGAAAAAATAAGGAAAACAATTTGCAAATCCATCACTGCAAATCACAATCACAAATTCGAGAACATATTCAAAGATTCATAATTCTAACCCTATTACTCATCATCAAGAAACACTAAAAGAGAATGAAAGATGGAGAGAAGAAGAGCACCTGCTAAAGTGGTGACATGGTAAAGGGGTCCATGAAGGCCCCCAATGGCAAATCGGCCAAAACCCTCGGCCTGTCCGGCCAAGGCTCTCAAGCTGCAATCGACCTGAGCGTAAGGTAAAGAACCCATCTTCGCCGTCGTTCCACTTGGGGTCTGAGCAATCTGATTTGGCGGGTTATTTGTACGAGAGCCGCTGGTCCCGTTCCGATTCTTGCGAGGGTCGAGAGAGCTACGGCCGTGGACGTTACCCATGAATGGCAACCAATGAACTATAATAAAGATAAACCAACCGACACGGCACTCTGGTGCTAGCCCTCAAGTTGGAGATTGGTGGGTTTTTTGTTGA
>JAOXJP010000003.1:892488-907972 GCA_025762735.1 Platanus orientalis
GACAGCATTCTCTCTCCTCTCTTCTTCTCTTCCACGAGAAGAAGTATTTTCTCTCTTCTTTTCTTCATCTCACACCCTCTTTCTTTCTCTTTATTCTTTCTTTTTCTTTTTCTCTTTCTTGCATCTTGTTCTTGATTCTTACATCTATCTTGTTGATTCTGTAAATTTTTTGCACTGTTTGATTTCTTGATGGTCAATAGATGTTGTATGTGTAAGCAAGAACTAACTTTAGAAACAATCCTAAGCACTTGAATGTTTACAAAGAAAGCTAAAGAATGAAAGAGGGATTAAATATGAATCAAGTAGAGGAATTAGATGATGAAAAAGGAGAAAAAAGGTAAAGAACCTAATAAGGGAAATTCTGAAATTTCTGGGCAAACCCATGGAATTACCAAAATACCCCTGGTCGTGCATCAGAATTTTCTGAAAATTAACAGAGTAATTCTGATGCCTATGAGGATTATGTATACCAAATTTAAAGTAATTCCGACAAGTCTATATATATAAATTTATATAAAAACTCAGGTTGTAGAATCTTGAAATCAAGAAACCAGAAAACTAAATAGCAAAGATTAACCGAGAATTAGATGATTGCAAGAAACTTATAGATATAGAAAGTAGACTAATCAGAGAATAAAACCCTAAAATACATTTAAGAAAAAACAGGAATAGAAGGGGGCGATTTCTATGGTTCAAGAAACCTAGAAAATCCAAGAAAAACAGCAATAGAAAGAATTCAAGAAATATATCGAAGAACCTTATTCAAAGTACAACTTTAAATGGTGTTTTAAGAACTGAAAGAAGGGAAAGATGGTAGGAATAACCTATCCAAACAGCAGCACAAAGATCCTTTCTTGATGTCTGTGATTTGCTTGAAAATCTGCCCCAAGAACCTGTCTTGAAATCTCAAATTAGCAACCCCAATCTTGTAGCTTTTTTCTTGATTTTCTGGTTGAGACGATTAGTAGAGATTGTAGAAGAAGATGTAGAAGAAGAAGTTAGAAGCAGAGATAGAAGATATTAGAAGAAGAAGGATAAAAGAAGGAGATAGACAAGGGGAGCTCACGCTACACCTAAAGAAGAGGGGATAGTAGGGACCACACCCAAGAGGGATAACCCATGACAAACACCAAAGTTTTTCAAATATTCATAACCACCTTTATTTCAGCCGTGTTATGCCTATAAATAGTTTTACAAATCCCCAAAATAAAAAAGAATCCTAAAACCACTAGGACTCCTTTACATAATATCTCCCAATTTAAAATGATTCCTAAACTTATCCTAAACTAAAGCTGTCAACCAGCCCTATTCACCTTATTAGTTGGACTCTTTTAAACTGCTAAAATAACAATAAACCCCTGGTTTAAAGCCTTATTACAAATAAACCCAAATAACTAAAATAGAAACAACCTTTAAAAAAAAAACCATAAACTACAATACCTGATTGGATTGTTCCCAGGATTCCTTCCTTTGGGCTTAAATCTAGCCCTCTTGTGTGGGGGTACATACAAAAGCCTCTTCACGATATCTGCGTCAGTATATATCTCTCATACATATCCTATTTGGTTGGCTCTTTAGAGTCTTCTCCAAGGGTAAGGATCTCATTTATAGGGACAGGATAATTGGGTTGTGATTGTATTATCTTGGACTTTCTTTGTGTTTTGTGGGTGGGTGGGTGTTTTTCTTTCCTGTTTTTAGGCTTTGTATCCTTTGGAGTTTTCTGCCACTTTGATTAATAGTATACTTTAATTTATCAAAAAAAAAAAAGAAGAAGAAGAAAGGTTTTAAGTGGGTAACTTATTACAACAGTCTACTGCCATAAGTTGGTCTCTTTTATCCTACCACATTGTTTTTCAATTTTTCTTACGTTTTTTTTATAAATATATAGTGTTAAATTAATGTTTTGTACTGATGTTTTGGCCTTTTGTGTCTGTGTTAAGCACCAACCCACAGTGTCCTTGTTTTATTTACATTTACTGTTTTCATGCTATTTTAATAGTCTGTATCTTTAATCTAGTTTCTATTTATATTGATTTCTTTTTCTTGTTATATTCTTGAATGTATAGTTAACACTTATATAATCACATAACTTCAAATATTATCAATGAACTGTATGGAGTATATGGATACTTTATGTCCTTCGGGTTTGTAGGGCTTTCATGTCATACCTTGTTTCCTTCCGTTGCTGACTTGTTTTTGTGTCTTGTGTCTAGAATGTCATACCATTCTTTTTTTTTTGCAGCAGAGATCTCAACTCTTCCCATGACTTTTTCTCTGAAAATTATTGATTTGAGTGAATCTGCCAACAGTCTGTAAATTATCATTTTGAGTGGATCTGCTAACAGCATTCGCGACAGTTCTTACTATTGAATTCTGGCATGACAGATCTATCTTTGCTGTGTCCTTTCCTGTAAATCATTGATATTGTCTGTTTTGAAATTTTTTTTCCCTATTATTTGGTGACCATTATTATTGGGTAACAATTGGATGTGCATATTGTGCAAAGCAACTGACTTAAGCATATGAGAATTTTTTTTTCTTGTAAAAATAATAACTATTTACATCTTACAGCTCCCTTACAACATTTTCCTTTTCAAATTGTTTTATTTCTTGATTCATTTTCTTATTTTATATTGCAGAATTCTTTTATAAGTTATGAAGTTCTTTACAAACTTGCAATACCACAGCCTAAACAGTACTTGCAGGTATCTAAATGCATATTATTTGTTTTGTTATGTTTTTGCAGTAAGCAATTGAGATATTAAACTTCAAAAGTGAAAACTCTGCATTAACTATGCTTTCTTAGTTCTTATATAATCAACTTGTGTTTATGCCCTCCAATTTAGTCCAGATATCCTGAAGGAATTCCACTAGACACTGTTTTTGTTCACCCCTCAATGATTGAGATGTTGGATGCTGCTGCTGAGGATGCTATTGATCATGGTAGCTGGTAAGGGCCAGAATATACCGATACTCTTTCTTTTCTTTTATCTTTTTTTCCCCTTTTCCCCTGCTTGGACAATATTGATTGATTTCTGCTTCACTTATTAATCATTTAGTTTTTGAATTGGTAATTTGTTCATTCAACATGAATTACCTTCTCTCTCTCTCTCTCAAAAAAATGTTCTTTCAACATGAATTAACATAATTTACCCATAAAAAAAATAAGAAAAAAAGAATTAACATATTACCATTCATGCTAGTGGATGAGGAAACCGTAGTTCACATGGAGGAGAAACCTACATGGACATATATACTTCCAGTCACTGGGATGGCAAACCGTCATGATTGCTTGGGATGGTACACCATATTTCACGCAACCAAATAATACTTCGACAGAACCATACAATTTCATCTGTAATCACTTTAGATTTTTTTCAACTTATTGGCCACAGATGCAGCATTATAAACAGTCCACCAAAAATTTGAACCATTCATAAATTTCTTAGAGAAAGCTTAAGTCACTTACATAAGCTCAGTGAATAGGACAATAGCCAGCAGGGCTCCTAGGTCGGATTGCCATGTAATAATAGTCACATTCCTGTTTTCTTGCAAATACTTTATCTGAAGCTTCACGTTGCTTGTTTGCTAGGGTGTACTCAATGTTACCAATGTTGATCAACTAGCTTCAAGACAGAAACACATATGAGAGTTCACATTTGGTTACAAGATTTGGTTGCATGGATCTTTTAACAATTTCCCACTGTTTCTGCTATCTGATGTGGGGCATTAAAATACTTTTTTTTTTCTTCAGAAAACAATTGGTTCATTATAGGGTTAAAACCAAGTGTTTTGTAAAGTAAAAAAACACCAACCTTGAAACACATTTGACTTTGGTTTAAGTAATGTGCAAAGATAATAGGGATGAAAGGACTTTCTTTAGAAAAGAAAGACTAGAAACTAAATTTAGATCGCTGCTGTATCTGCTGTGGTGATTGTGAATCAGTCAGCCATCTTTTCTTTTTCTTTTTTCTTTTTTGCATTGCCCTTGCCCTATTGCCTCTTCCATTTGGGATTTTTTTCTTGCTCACTTTCAGAAGTGTTGGGCTATGCTTCAATCATTGTTGGATCTCCTTGAGATGTGGAATGGTGGGCTTGTAAAAGGATTACTCCCTAGAGGTCAGCTGGTTTGGAGATGCATTCCCACCATCGTGTGTTGGGTTGTGTGGGCTGAATGCAATTCCCATATCTTTAACAACAGCCTCACATAGCTCTTGGCTTGCTGTTTCAGTGGGTTTCCTTTCTCCCGGTCTTTAATCAAGCTAAGTTCTATGACTTTTTTTTTGCCCCCAATAAATAATGAACTTTATTGAAAGAAAAAGGAAAACATACTAATACAACAAGAACAACACCCTTGCTAATTAAAAAGGCAAACAACAATCATTATAATGCACCTGATGGGCCACACCCCAATTTGCTAGAGAGTCCGTGAGCGAATTTTGTTCCCTAGGAACGTGGCGGAAGGAACATTCTAATTCCGAGGCAATATCCACGATTTCATAGACCAAACTCCACATGCGCCATGGTTGGCAATCCTTGCCCTGGCCCCATCCAATAGCAACCTCCGAATCTCCCTCAATTATGCAGCCCGAAACCCCCATGATCTTTAATTCCTTGAGGCCGATCAACATACTTTGGGTTTTAGCTTTTGTAAAGTCACATTGGGCAAGAGGGCCACATAAAGCTTTGTGCACAATGCCATAGGGATCCCGAATCACAAAACCATACCCTGCTGACCTTGGATTACCTTTAGAGGCTCCATCGAAGTTTAATTTAAGAGTGTCGTTTGGAGGAGGGTTCCAATTTTCATGATGACTAATTGGATTGGATGGTGAATAGCATGAAATAGACGTTTCCCAATCTCTCTCAAAATCAAATAGGGAAATATCTTTAAATTCTATGGTGACAAGGAGCCAGCTACCCACTTCTCTGATGATTGCCTCAATGACCTCTTTCAAGTTCCTTGATTTGTTAAAGAAAATTCTATCATTCCTTTCCCTCCATATACCCTAAACAATGGCATGCAACACTGAATCCCCAAACAGTTTGCTTCTGACATTTACACCATACCAATGCCAAGAGGAGAAAAGGTGTCGAATTTTCTCTAACATAGCCCAACTCAAACCCATTCTTGATAAGAAGTAGCACCAAATCTTACTAGAGAAAGGACAATGAAGAAAAATATGGTGAATTGATTATCTGTCCTTATGGCATAGAGAGCACCAATGGGGGGGATAAATGCATGTAAGGTCTCTTTCTTTGAAGCATATCCATAATGTTGATTCGGCCTAGAGCAACGGTCCACAAAAAAGCCTTAACTCTTGGTGGGGCAACGGGTTTCCAAATCAATCGGTGAGGAAAGGAGGGCCCTGAGGTGGTTGGAGAAGAGAGAGCAATGAAAAATGATTTAGAAGTAAACTTCCCAAATGACTCAAGGGTCTAGGCCCTTTTGTCCACAACTCTCCGAGAGAGGAATACATCATGAAACGAGTCAAGGAGGGATGTAACCAATTGCGCTTCCCAATTGTATAAATCTCTTGAGAATAGGAGGTTCCACGATGGGCCATGGGGTGAATTTGAAAGGATATCAGCAATCACATCCTCCTTTTGAGTGGAAATGAGGAACAATCTGGGATATAAGGATTCCAAAGTATTCTTCCTGAACCACAAATCCTTCCAAAATTTGATTGATCGACCATTGCAAATATGGTATGAGGAGTGAAGAGAGGATACAGTTTGCAAATGTTTTTCCATAAATGGACCAAGAGGTAGTGAAGTGATGAGAGCAATCCCACCCATTAGAATGCAGTCCATATTTTTGAGATATTGTGGGATGCCAAAGAGAGTCTTTTTCCGATGGGAAGTGCCAAAGCAATTTTCCCATCGGTGCCAAATTTCTTTCTTTGATTCAACCAATACCCAAACCACCCTCTGACTTGGGCCAACAAACCTCTTTCCAACTAACCAAGTGGTCCTTCTTATCAACGCCCCCATCCCATAAGAAGTCTCTTTGTAGCTTCTCAACTTGATGTGAAATCTTTCCAGGCATTTTGAATAGAGACATATAGTATACTGGTAAATTGGAAAGTGTGTCTTTGATTAAAGTAATCCGACCTCCCAAAAAGATGTAGCCTCTTTTCCAACACTCCAGTTTGTTCTAGATTCTTTCAAGCGCCGGATCCCAAAAAGAAAGTGATCTCGGAACACCTCTCAAAATTGATTTAGGTTTTCCCCTCTTACCTCAACACTGGCTATAAAAGTTTTTGACATATTGATTTTTAAGCCTGAGATTGTTTTAAAAATCTTTAGGATATTCTTCAACATCCAGATTTGGGAAACCTCTGCTATTAAGAAGCACATTGTATCGTTTGCATATTGTAGATGGTTGACTGAAAATCTCTCCCTAACAATAGTATAGTCTTCAATGATCCCCTTATCTTTAGCTCGGGCCATCAATTCCCTAAGGTCATCCGCCACTAGTGTGAAAAGAAATGGTGATAAAGGGTCACCTTGCCTTAGACCTCTGGATGAATCAAAGAAACCTTTGGATGTACCATTTAATAATATAGAGAAATGGGGGTGTTCAAAACACCCAGAGATCCATCTTACCTATCTTTCCCCAAAACCTTTTTGTTCCAACGTCCATGTTAAGAATGCCTAATCCACTCTGTCATATACTTTTTTGAAATCAATCATGCAAACGATGCCAAGCTTCTTTGATTTTTTTCTCTCATCCACACATTCATTTGCAATTAAAGTGCTAACAAGGATTTGTATGCACTTCACAAAAGCACTTTGAGAGTTAAGGACCACTGATTTGATTACCTCCCTTAACCTTGACGGTAGAACCTTTGCAACAATTTTATACAAGTTTCCAACCAAGCTTATTGGTCTATAGTTTGCCATTTCCTTCACATCATTTTTCTTTAGGAGACAAATCAAGGAAGTTGCATTAATTCCTTTAATTATAAGCCCTATTTCAAAAAATTCAGCAAATACTTCCATAAGATCCGCTTGAATGATGTCCCAACAATCTTGGTAGAATAACATCGAAAAACCATCCGGCCCAAGTGATTTATCTTTACCCATGCTCATCACTACAATGTTAACTTCCTCAACCGAAAAAGGCTTTTCAACATTACATGCCACTTCATTATCAATCCGAGAGGAGAATAGGTTAGGGATTCTAGGTTTTTCCCTCCCATCATTTTTTGTATAATTGTGTGAAAAACTGAATGGTCTCATCTTTTATTTTACCGAAATCATTTTCCAATCAACCTTGGATAAATAGAGAAGAGATGGTGTTCTTTCTTTTTCTTCCATTAGCCACTTTGTGGAAATATTTGGTATTTTTATCCCCTTTTTTTAACCATTTGCATTTAGCTTTTTGGCTCCACAATGTCTTCCCTCCTTAGGATAGACTTCATGTCCCCTAATAGTGCCTTCTTTTTTTTCCTCAAGGTGTGGAGGTAACACTCCATCCTCTTCGAGTTTACAGTCCAAAGATCCCATTTCAATCCATATTGAATCTTTTTGCTTCTTAATGTGCCCAAAGGTGTTTCTGTTCCAAACCCTCAGTTTTTGTTTGATATATTGTAATTTCTTCATAAAGCCAAAACCTTTGTAACCTTCCAACACCATTTCACTCCACCATTCATGAATTTGATCTTTGAACTTTGGATGGGAAACCCACATATTCTCAAAGTGAAATGGAATAGGACCATAGTTAACTTTAGGGGTTTTCAACATGATAGGCCAATGATCGAATACAATTTTTGGAATCTCTTCTTGAGTGAAATGGAGGTAGACCTCTTCCCAACCATTAGAGACCAAAAATCTGTCCAACCGAGATAAAATGGGGATTTCCTTTCCATCCGTCCATTTGAATTTTGCGTTCAGTAATGAGGAATCACAAAGATCAAATAGATTAATAAAACTATTAAAATCCCTCATGCTACGTGTAATGGAAGGCCGGCTCTTCTCATGGGTGAATCTGATTCTAACCACCCCAGGACCTCCCCATTGAGCTTTGACATAGAGAAACTCATTCCAAAATTCAGCTCGATGATGAGGCTTACTAGGTCCATATACACCTAAAATCATCCACTTAAAACCGGAGGACACTTTCGACAACTTGATTGAGACTGAAAAATTTCTCATGATCTCATCCATTTTCTTGACTTCCAACAGATCCCATGCAATAAGAATCCCTCCCAATGTGCCATTTGCTGGAAGAACACACCATTCAGATTTTGGGCCAACCGAACTTTTAACTAGCCATATCCCTAGACTTTCTTTTTTTATTTCTTGAAGAATCACTAATGTCGGGTTGAATTTGGTAATACATTCCCACACAGCCCCCTTTTTCTCACACCTCCAAGCCCACGGACATTCCAAGAGATGATCTTCATAGGTGAACAATTTTCTTACCCCAGGTTGCTCTTTTGTCTACAATATTGCTATCCACATTTTCCTTCTCCTTTATGTCCCATTTCAAATTCCGAAGTTTGCGTTTTCCTTTATAACTGATTTTTTCAAGCCCTTTGCCATCACCATTCTCTTCCTCGATATAGTCAAAGAGCTTCACTTCATGACCATTTCTATCAATAACTGACAAACCAAGCCTCACCATCATATCGTCCACCCCTTTTGTAGAGAACATTCGAGAGCCAATACCCACATCCTTTTCAATAACCTGGCATATCTCCACAGCCGCAACACAATTCCTTTCAATCATGGATCGGGTATCTAGACATTCCACAATATCTCTATTAACATTGGATTGATCCTTAAGGTGAGTAGAATTTTCAGGGCATACTAATACAGATGGAAGAGAAGCAGGTAAAATGGAAGCAGGAGTGATATCGAGTTCATTTGGAAAGGAATTAGAAACAAAGGAATTTGAGGTACTTGGGATTTATGGTGAAGATAGATCATCTAGTTCCGTTGCACCACCCGAGCTCTAACCTTCCATTTCGACCACCTTGATTGTTTTGCCAACCGAGTCAAGTGATGGAGTTGAGAATGCCTCTTCTGGAGTGTCTTCATTATTCACAAGGCGATGTTCATACTCCGGGGTGAATAAATTATGATTCACAGCATCCTCATTCTCAGCTTCTTCCAACTCAGTTTCATATTCTGATTCACAGGTCTCATCACTAAAAGCCTCTCCGCTATTATCAGAGGCAATTGTTGCACCTGTTGCAGATCCCACATCCTCAGCATTTTGCCTCCTTTTAAGAGCATCCAAACCAAGAAGGTTGTTGTGTTAGGTTACCATATCCACTGTGTCCACAAAAGTAGCCGATTCCATAACAATAGATGTAGCAATCTTCGGGTAAGGAGTTGATGTCTCACCAAAAGTTCCCATCATCGTGTCTGGAATTGACAAAGCTTTATCAGAGTTCTTTGAAGCCACCCATGATCCCTTACACAGCTCAACACCACCCTTGATCATGCTGCCACCAGCAGCAAACCCTTTTCCATCTCTCTTTTTGCAATCTTTTGCAATCCACACCAATTCAAACTCCTCGTCAATTGTATTGCAGTACACTCGCATTGACGCTTTACATTGAAGACGATTCTCCTCAGAATTTGCCCCCTTCCGCTTAGAAGCAATTTTAGAGTTTAAGGACTCGCCTTCGAAAATATCGCAGAAAGACGCCTTCGAATCATCTGGTTGAGTTCCCTTCAATCATATTTTATTATAAGCGTAGAAACCAGCCCTAGGATTATTTAGGCTTATCCCAGTATTGCCTGACCCATTGGATTCATCAACAGTAGTCGACTGAGCTTTATGTTATAAGTTAACTCTCGGCCCATGAGTTTTGGGTTTCCACACCCATGCTGTGTTTAGCCCAACCGACTCACCTATTCCGCCGTTGGATGGGCCATTTGGGAATAAAGGGCCATGATGCCCTATATTTTTAGGGTTTTGACTGCTATTTGCTTCAGCTGCCACCGAAACCACACCTTTTCCTTTAATGACCGCCATGTCCTTATTGGAAAACAATCCAACAGTTGTAGTCGAAACCCTAACGTTTCTCTTATCAAATAGTGCGGAGAAGATCAAATAATCCAACGACAGGGCTTCGTCTTCTCTATGGACCATGATTTAAAAACTCGGATTGGCGAACCAAATCGTTTAGGCCAAAACCGATTCAGGATCGGATCGGATCGTGGATCGTTCAGTCCAAACCCGATCCAAAGCTAAAAAATTCTTAAAATTTTCTATTATTCTTATAATGCTTTTAATAAAAGGTTTGAATGAAAAAAAAAAGTCAATTTTAGGTATGTTAGGTGCATCATACATGAATAAACACTGTTACGAGCATATATTTATAAAGATCACAATTAGACATTTCATAACCAAACATCTAGTATGATTACTTCTAGTACAGAAAAACCAAACTATGTACAAACACAATAACATATAAATGATGATAAACATAATTGTAGGCATGTTAAGTGCATCATAATGTATGAACAAGGTTACAAGGTGCGTATAAGTTCAAGATTGTAGTTTGCATAACCAAACATCCAATATTATTATTATTATTATTATTATATAATATATATATATATATATATCAATGCATAAAAAATAAACTATGCACAAAATCATATAAACAAAAATAAAATAATAAAATAATACATGATTCATTATTCTAGCCAATGGGTTTGTGAAGTTTAATCTAGCTTTCTGTCATAGGGGCGGAGGGGGCTAGTCCCCCACTATCAATGTAGGGGGGGTTTCAAGGGGGACTAGTGGGGGGTTTACAAGGGGGCTAGGTTAGCCCCCCCGTTAGAAAATTTTAGTTACATGGAAAATATATAATCTAGTGACTAGATTTATCATTCGTTATAAGATCATGGGGTTTACTTCTTATATGTTATTTCAAAACTATTAGGAATATTTATTGAGAATTAAAGAAAGGTTTGTGCACTTTTAAAGAAAAAAAATTATTTTTAGTTTTTATTTTCCGGATCGTTAGATCCCAGTAGGATTGTGATCTATAGGGCATGATCGGATGGGTCTTGTCCAATGGGGGATCCGATCCCAGATTGTATGATTTTTAAAACCATACATCGAACTACACATCTTAGGTATTTAAGTTGCTCTTCTGAAGCTCTACACACAGTTAAAGTATCATCAGCGAACTGGAGATGAGATACCTTTATCCCATTCGGCTTCACCTCAAGACCTTCTAGGAGACCACCTTGATAAGCTTTAGAGAAGAGGGCTCCAAAAGCCTCCGCTACAATTAAGAAGAGGAAGGGAGTAAGGGGATCCCCCTGACACAAGCCTCGAGAACCATGGAAGTGATCTATTGTAGTACCATTCACTGAAACCGAAAAATGAGACAAACCATAACATTTTTTCATCAATTTCCTCCATTTCTTTCCAAAACCCATCCTTCCCAGCATATAGGCCAAGAATTCTCAGTTTAACATGTCATATGCCTTTTGAAGGTTAAGTTTGCAAAGGATCCCTGATGTGCCACTCTTGATTACTACATCAATACATTCGTTTTCCACTAATACCCCAGCTATAGCCTGTCTCCTTCCAAGGAAAACACTCTAGTTAGGAGATATGGTGTCCCCAAGTACCGCTTTAAGTCTGCAAGCTAAAGCTTTGGAGATAATCTTATACACACTACTCACAAGGCTTATAGGTCTGTAATCCGAGATCTTTGTTGCATGCTCCGATTTGGGAATGAGGGATAAAAAAGTCTCATTACTCCCCTTATCAAGACACGATTCGTTATGGAAATTCTTCACTGTGTCCATGATGTCCCCTTTTAGCACACTCCAATATACTTTGAAAAATTCCATGGAGAAGCCATCTGGCCTTTGAACCTTGTCATCTTCAATACTCCAAACTACATTTTTAATCTCATCTCTTCGAAAGGGCGCACCAGCCAATTTATTTTTTTAGCAGATATTTGCGGAAACCGTAAACCGTCCAGTTTGGATCTTCTGATACCCGGATCCTTGTAAACATTCATGAAATAAGAAGCAATATGATTGTTCAGGCTAGCCGACTCCACTTCATTCCCATTCTTCACACCCATGCACTACAGATGCTGATATCAAAGATTCATTGATATACTTGAGAAAAAGAAAAGAAAAGAACTTGTCAAAATCTTTTCTGATGCGTTTCATAAAATATTTATCTTTTCTTCCTTTCAAGTAGTTGGACATAACCACTCAGGCAAATTGAAATAGATCTCAATCTACCACGTGTTCAATAAAAATCTGGTAACATCCACAGACTTCATCATTGTTCAAATATCAAATTGAGCCAGATAATTGTAGAGAAGTCAATTTCATTGGGGGGGGGTATGGATTCATAAGTAAGCACAAAGAATAAAGAAATACTAAGAGTAACAAAAATTGTATACATGCTGAATCTTATTGCCACCATCATGTCTATCATGTAAATAGATCTTATCCACTTGTACACAACACCATGAATTTGGAAACAACTTTCAAATGTATATTAATTACTGGCAAGAAAGAAAATAAAGATGTTATGAATTCATATGTCAATATATTAACCACTGGGGAGAAAGAAAGAAAAAAATTACAGATTCATATGTCAATACGTTATACCATTGGGGTGAAAGAAAAGAAATAGGTTACAAAATTTTGAAAGAAAAAAACATCTAAATCAAACCAGATCTACAAAAGCATTACCTTAATGATTAACAGAAAAGAAAGAAAAGAAAAGAAAATAAAAAATGGTTAGAGACCAACTTGTCGCATGCGACTCTGCAAGTAGGTGATGAAATCTATTCCAGAGAGGAAACTACTATGTTTCTCAAAAACTAAAGTACGTGTGTTTATCGGGCATAAGTAGTCCGCATTCTGTAAAGTTGATTAAAAGAAAGAAAGAAAGAAAGAAAAAGATAAGCGGAAATAGATAATGTTTACCTTCTCAATTGGGTACACTGTTTTATTGCAAGCCACACACTTGTCTTGAGTTCCTGCAAACAAACTCAAAACTTTGTTGGTGGCATGACCCTGTGCAATTTTTAAAAACACAATAAGATATATATAGGAAACAATTATGATTAAAGTTTCTGTCTCTGAATGAAAGGAATTATCCAACTTGACAGAGTGGAATACCTGATCAGCAGATTTGTCAACTCTAGCAACTTTGGGAGCACCTAGAATAAGAAGAAGAAAACAAAGATCAGCTTAACATAAAATAGATGTCAGAGGGTGAGAAGTGTAACTGTACACAACTAAATAACCAGTAACCACCTTCAAAACTTTTATCTAAGCTGCCAGTCATCTTAAAGAGTTGGTCAAAGTGAGGTTTGCAATAGAGAACGCCCTCAAAGGAGGAATAGTTACTAAGCTGCAAAAAAACACCATCAAATATTAGGAAAATATGGAAGCAACAGATGAAACTTATGCATAATGATGCTGAAGTATAACATAAGCAAGATATTTTTTTCACCATTCGCAAACACATTATAGAAGAAGACTAATAAAAAGGAATGAAAGCTCTTTATATCATAAACAAAGAGCAATACTTCCTAATAGCATCAGGAAAAAGTTTTTTGTAAAAATGTCAACTCAAAAGGAAACAGATTTCTTCATAAAAGTTAGAAAAATAACCAAAAGAAAAAAAAGTTGGGTGCATCAATGGATATGCCCAATTTTCAGAAATGTCCATAAATCACCATAGTATCACCAAGCATCAATGAAGTAGTTGCAATTAAGTTGCCTAAAATTAGATTTTGAAGGAAAAAATATAATATTAGGAAACTTAATTGCAATACATTTTATATGGGCATACAATATATTTTCATGTGTTGTTAGTCATCACCACTTTTACAGAGGGTAATTTATTAATGTACTGCCTACCCTATGGGACAAGCAGAATGTCTTGATCCTACACAGTGCCATGGTGTAAGGGCTAACAAATTATTGACAGTTTGCACAACATTTTGGTAACTACAATATTCTTCAAGTGTCTGGAGAATAGGAAAATGCTTGAGGTGTTATAACCCTGCAACAAGGAATAATCATGTTTCATAAAGAAGATTTTTCTCAAAGAAGACTACAGGCTTTGCAATAGAAACCAGATTCATTGCATTTTGAAAGTATGGTCTTTCTTGATCATATCCTTCATCAGGAAACAACAACAAGCACTAAATGCAACCATCATGTCACGGTGAAAATATCCTTTATCAGGAAATAACAGTAAGCAATTATGCTCAAATAAACAGCCAAATGAAATCAGATTCATGCTTATGAGAGGAAATGAAAAGGTTGGATACAGCATAGCCTTTATTGATGGCATAGTTGGATAGAGAATTTTTTTTTATGAATGTTGAATAGAGATTATCCATTGGCTCATTTGAAGGTATATGGAGGATATCCACACGTATTCCTCATTAACCAAATGGGAAGAGCTTGAAAATTAGTACTCTGTGTAGGGTAATAGCTGCAAAGTGACTGTTAATGTCATCAGCTTAGAGCACTAGTGATGTGCACAACACAAAGAGACTTATATATGTGCCGCCTCACAAGAGGGCTAGATTTAAGTGTACATGTTATGTGGGGTTATTTAGGGTCTTTAAAGGGGGATACAACATTTTATGTGTCAATGTAATAAGGCAAATAGTGTCAAACTTTGGGTTTTTTTAGGGTAATCCCGTTTTTGATGTTTAACCAATTTTTTCAAAGGTCAAAACTTGATTTTTTTTTTTGCTTATTTTGGTGTAATTAGATAGGTTATTCAGTTACCTTTCTAATGAGACTAAGATTGCACAAATCCGAGGTGATTTGGGAAAGTTATGACCATATTACCAAGTGGTGGTCATTAAAAACGGGAATAGTGTTTTTTAGAAAGTCTTAAGTTTTAGTAGTTTTAAATTTTAGGAATTTTTTTTTTGTTTTAGAAAACTTGGCTAACAAGTTTAGGATTTTAGAAAGTTTTTAATTTTGGCAAGTTTCTAATTATTTAAGGTTGTAAGCCTACTTAAAGGCAACCCCTCCCCCATAATTTGATAGTGAAAAATAAACAAGTTTTTGAAGATTTGGGTGTTCCTCAAATGTGGTTGTAGCCAAGTTCTTCTTTTCCAAGGGTTGATGCCACTGATGGCCCCCCTCTCTCTTCTTCTTCCATTGGTGTAGCTACGAGCTCCTTCTCTCCTTCAAGATATATCTCTATTATTTTTCTTTATCTCTTAGTTTCTTTCTAAGTTTCTGTTTATTTTTATACTATTCTTTCTCATTCTTTGTGTCTCTTTATTTCTATACTATTATCTTCTCATTCTTTCTATCATATTCTATTTTCTTCTTTTTCTTCCTTCTCTTGAAACCTCCATTAAAGAACCTCTACTTTTTCTGAAATTCTTTGATTTAACCAATCAATTCTTTTCGGAATTTTATGAAATTTTAATTGTAGAATCCTAGGACACGTAAAAAACGATTATACTTTCATAATTTTTTGACGTGTCAGAGG
>JAOXJP010000003.1:908072-925402 GCA_025762735.1 Platanus orientalis
ATCATATGCCTTGAATTTTGCATCACTTACAGCCTTCTTAGCTTCTTTTTTAGCATTTTTATATTTTTCTAGGTCTTATATATTTTTTATTTTTTTTATTTTTTATTTTTTATATTTTTTATATTTTTATATTTTTTATATTTTTATTTTTTATTTTTTTTATTTTTTATATTTTTATATTTTTATATTTTTTTATATTTTTTATATTTTTATATTTTTCGTCTTTTGCCAAATTATAAATCTTTAAGATATGTGTCTCTTTATAAAAAATAACCTTTATTTCACCAATCCATTGCTTGCTTAAAGACACCTTATTGTTTTTCAATGGAAAGATTCTACATTCAACACCATCAATATATTTCCCTTGTTTGAATTAAATAACAAAACCTTCTTCAACATATCTATAATAGCCTTGATCTACTGCATTGCAAAATCTTCTTAATGAAATTTGTGGAAATCAAGTTCTCCTCATACCTATCACTAATCAGAAGCTTGACTACCTTCCTAGAAGAGAAACAAATTTAATTCTAATATCAAGAACCATTTCATAGGCTTTGCTCTAATAACAAACTAATGCAGGACCAAGGCCTTGATTTGGTTCTTTAATAAATAATCTATAGTAAAAACAATAACAATATATATATACCAATGGAGTCACACCAATGGCTTTCTAGGAGCCACCCGTAGGGTTGAAAGCATCACACCTTCAAGATTCTAGAGTCACCTAGAGAAAAAAACAATTGTAGCCTTGAAATTTCATTCCATAATCATCATTATTCATTCATTAAAATTTTAAGTTACAAGCATATATATAACTTTTACATTCTAAGCTTTCCAAATCTCACTTTAATTAGATTTCCTAAAAAATAAAATTCTAAAATAACTAAATCCCGTTACAAAAAGATACCCCACAAATATTTTACCCATAACAAATTACATTGGAATCTTGAAATCTTTGTCTCATTGGAAAGGTAACTGAATTACCTTTCAAATGACACCAAAATTAATAAAGTTTTGACCTCCCAAAATAAGATCAAAAGCAATTGTAGCCTTAAAACTTCATTCTATAATCATCATTATTCATTCATTAAAATTCTAAGTTACAAGCATATGTATAACTTTTACATTCCAAACTTTCTAAATCTCACTCTAATTAGATTTCCTAAGAAAATAAAATTCTAAAATAACTTAATCATGTTACAAAATGATACCAACCGGTATTTTACCCATGACAAATCACATAATCCATCAAATCTAAGCATGTGTTGTTTCTTGTTCTGCGTCATTCTTCCTCAATGATACAAAGTTCTTGATGCAGTACAATAGAGAAGATACCAAAAATTGATGTAGAATACTTTTCCAAAGCCTCAGATAATTTAAATAAAGGACGTGAAAACAAAATAAATCAATAATTGAATTTTAGAATACAAATAACCATGAAAATTTAGAAATAGAGTCAAAAAAAATGAATTAGAAGTGAAGAGAAGGAGAAGAAGCATAAAGGATGTGGAATTGTGGACAACATCATGCAACTTATATACCCCCACATAAGAGGGCATGATTTAAATTTACATGTTATTTGAGATCAATTCAAATTTTGTAAGGGGTGTGTAATTTTGTGATAAGGTCAATAGTGCCATGGTTAATTTAGTTTTTTTGGATTTTTAGTTGTAATCTCATTTTTTCACTTTGGACCCAATTTTTCTATGGCCAAAACTTGACTTTTTGGCTTGAATTTGGTGTCATTAAATAGATTATTCAGTTACCTTTCTAGCGATATCAAGAGTGTGCAAATCCGAGGTGATTTGGGAAAGTTATGACCAAATTACTAAGGGGGTGTCAATAAAAATGGGAATTGTATTGTTTTAGAAAGTTTTAAGTTTGAGTAGTTTTAAATTTTAGGAAAGTAAGTTTTTTTTTTTTAAGAAAATTTGGCCAGCAAGTTTAGGATTTTTATGAAGTTTCTAATTGTTTAAGTTTGTAAGCCCATTTGAAGGTAACTCCTCCCCCATAATTTGATAGTGAAAAATAAAACAGGTTTTTGAAGGTTTGGGTGTTCCCAAGGTGCGATTATTGCTATGTTCTCCTCTTCAAGGGTTGATGTAATCTCCTAAGCTCCCCTCTTCTCCCCATGTGGGTTGTAGCACCCTAGCGCACTTGTGAGTATCCACCTCACCCTCCTTCTTTCTCTAAGGTATTTCTATTATCTTCTTCTCTTTCTACTTCTCTTATTTTCCTTATTTTCTACTTTTCTTTCTTTTTACTTCTTCTTAAACCTCCATTAAAGCACCTTTTAGTTTCTGAAATTCTGTGATTTAATCCATCAGTTCTTGTCAGAATTTGATGAAATTTTAATTTTTGAACCTTGGAACATGTCAGAAACGATAATAAAATTTCAAAATTGTCTGATGTGTCAGAAGGGCATTTTGGTAATTTTTGGATTTTTTTGTCCAAAATTACAAAAATAACCTTTTTGGATATTTTCTTATATTTTCTCCTATTTTTCTGTTCTAACTCCTTATCTTCTTTCTATGATTTTATTTTTTGATTCTTAAATTTCCTTGGCTGCTTGTTTCTTTGCTAAACTCTTCTTGATTTATTTGCTTCTGCATCCTTTATTTTAATTTATTTGAGGGCCTTGGAATTATTTTACAACAATTTTTTGATATCTTCCCCTTGTACTGCATCAGTTCTGAGTTGGCTCAATGTTGTCATCCCTATCTTGAGTGGTGGCCATATATTCATAGTAGCGATCCAAAGTCATCATCTTATGAAATATGGCCTTATACTTTTTCTTCCTCTACACTATTCACAATTTTCTTTTTTCATGGTTTGAGACATAAAGACATTAGGAAAGTGGATTCCAAACAATGGGACTATGCCTTTTAGACTTTAGAGTCTCAGGTTTTTTATGACATGAGTCAATTTCACCAAAATTTTTGGGAAATAGTGACGAGAAATAATTTTTGTGCAGAGTTGCAGCAACATATCATTGATATTATAGATATTTTCAAAATTTCACTGATAAATTACTGATTTTATTAATTAGGGAATATTATATTCCCCTTTAATTTTATGTCTCTCCACCAATGTTTATGGATTTTTTTTTTCTTTTTTTCAATTACGAACCATGCTATGCAGAAAACTTTCTCTTCCATCAGTTTTCTGGTTTTTGTTTCCATCAAACCCTGGATGCAAAACCTTACCATTTTCCTACTAAAGTAGTTGAGATGAGTGGTTGTTACACAGATTGAGATATGGCAATTTTCTGGCAACTGTCTATCATAAATTTTATCAAAGATTGGCTATTCTGCATCATAGGAAGTTTCAAGTGCAATTTCCTGTGTTTTTGTGATTTTTTTTTTTTTTTGTGGTAAAGTGCATTTGTGATAATACTAGAGGATCTTTTTGATCTATTGTGACACCTTACATTTTGTGACCCAAGTTTGTAGATGTCTTATAGTAATTTTTTTATTATACTGAATGTTATAGTACATCCTATGATGTGAATTGCTAAGCTTTTGTTCTGTGGTTGCACAATGCTAATGTTCATGCCAGAACTGTACTGAGTAGCTATTGGGTTTTGTGATATATGGGCATTCTGGTGAGGTATCTCCTGATCATCAATCTTAACTAACAAATCATTTCTGCTCATATCTTTGCTAAAGCTGCACTCCATATATTCTGTCTTAGTCCTTATTAGAAATGTTTGGATTCTAAAGCATCCCTCTATAGTTTTACTGTCACATTTGCCCCCTCTATTGCCTTGTCAATCAAATTGATATATACAAATAACTTACACCATGGGACTTCGTGTTGTATATTAATAGTTAATTAATAAATGATCGATTTATGAGGGTACAGGCTCAGTACCAATCCCTGGTGCAAACATATGATAATTGGAGATTCATTAGTCTCTCTGGCTGTTACGAAGCTAGTTATCTGTTATCTATCTCAATATGTCCCTAATGATGCTGATGTTTGGACTTGGAACTTATGTCTTTTAGTAAAACTACCAAATTATCTCTCTAAGATTTTCATATGCTTTCTAGAAGTCAAATGCCATTTGGTGATATTTTTCCTTCTCTACAGTTCTCTATTGATTGGATAAGTAAGAAGATAACCTCAATAATTGACTTCCTTAGCACAAAGCCTAAGTGGTTTTCAGATACTCACATTTCTTTTCTTAATCTTTGCTTCATCACTCTCCCATAGTTTCATATATAATAAGTTTGATATCACAATAATCAGTGCAACTTTTTGATGTAAAATGGCATTGTGAACCCTTATTACATGACCAATAATCAAACCATCAACACAAGAGATCATACGGTCTGATCACCCAGCAAGGATCAAACAATTAGATGGTAGAAATATTGGATGGCCACGATCGTAATCTTGTACTGAATACTGAAATATTTTCTTTTCACAGATAAACTAATCGGAGTTCAGTCAATTTGTAACAAATGTGGCATGTATTGAACATAATCCATTGCTGTTCTGTCAAGCATGTAATAGGTAATAGGATTTTGATTAAAGCAAGCATAAGCAATCAATCAGTGAGAAAGGCGAAATCTGTATATTTGGATTGTACAATACCCAAATCTTTCTCAAAGAGAATTGCTCTATTGACATTTTTCCTACTCAATTTCAAACAGAAGTAAAATCAACAACACTGTATCTGCGAATCAGCTCCCTCATATAGACCCTAGACATTTACCACTCCTAAAAGGAAAAGACAATTATAGTCTACTCCATCTTCAGTTTAAAACCTTAGGCTAACATAAATTCGAAACAATAGTATGACTTTGAAACAGCTTTGGGTAGTATGACTTGGAAGAGAATTGGTGCACACAAGTTTCCTCATACATAGGGGTCTATATGGTGTAACTTGCACTGTCTTGTGCTGTTTCCCTTCAGATCCAACGCACCTTTGTTCTTCACACCCGTCTTCTTTATTCTCATATATAAGTGCCTCTTCTATGTAGTGCAAGGGTAACTGCATTGCACTGTCTTGTGATGCTCTCACTTGAATCCAATGCACCTTTGTTCTCTGCACCTGTTACTTTAATGTCTTCTTTATTTCCAATGCCTTTACTTTCTTCATCTCTGACAAAACTTCATTCACTTGAGATGCCTTAACTCTGTAAAACTACCTAGCTCTTGGTCCCCTGAAGTGAACTATTTCCTTCTAAACACTCAACCACCAGCTGTTGGCATCTACTTCTGTACTTGCTATCAATGACTCCCTTCCAAAGGCTTCTGGTTTTGTCCCAGTACGATGTTACTAATGAATTTTTAATGTCTTAGGCCGAGGCCACTGGCCTTTTGGGCCTTTGCACAAACTTCCATTCTTCCAAGGGTGGAAAAAAGAAAAGAAAAAATCCCTTTTAAGCTTCTCTAGTCTATTAGCAATAGTGACCAGTATAGTTAATAAGTGTTTTAGTAGGCTAAATTATTTTTCCACCTTTTTATAAATAGCATTTCTCCTTGTTTTGTCAATGGAAGTCATTATTTTTTGAGAAATAAATGATAAATTAAAATGTTCCTGGCTGCTTCTGCTTCTTGACCTTGAAAATTTTTCTCTTCCCGCTTCCACCAACCAACACCCACTTCCCGTCTTGCTTCATGCAACGTAAAGCCCACCTATATTGGTCGTAGGGATATGCTGTTACTAACAGGGAATGAAATCCTGTTTTCTTAGCTTTTTTCTCATGTGCCACTTTTGCAACCCTCATCAACTATGTTTTTTGGCTAAAATAAGTATTTCTTGTACTTATTTATGTGTTCCTTCAAGATGGAACCGTTTGTACAAAACCCATACTGCTAAAATTTCCAGACTTGAATCTTCCGCAAGAGGATACTCCCTGGCTTTGGTAGGCAGGGAAAGAGCTCGTGAGGAATTAACGATTATGTGAATATTGGTAAATGAGAAAACAAAGATATGTTTATTTCACATGGTTGAAGCCCTTCATCCTCGGGGAAGACCTCTTACTTAGACCTATTGATGGCAAACCATACTCAGAGTGGTGACACCTGGCTTGAGTCCCATATGTTACTTCGTGAGGAATAATTGTTTCTGATGTACCAAAAGCTGTCTAAATTCTCTGTTTATACTTAATATTTATGATCTGTACAATTTTGGCTGCATGTGTGTGTCCTGTATGCATTCAGATTCAAAAAATTTTGACTGCTTTGAAATGATTTTTTGTATTTGTTCATTATACTAAGGGGACAAGATAGATTCAAGCAACCCAAAAGCAGCCATGAAAGTCGATCAACCAAAAGAGCAATAGGTACCACTCAAAGGAGTTGCGCAATCTTTTGATATGTAGTGTCTGCACCCACGACCACACGTCTTTGTAGTACACGTGTTAGTTGATTCCATAGACCATACCGTTAACTTCTTTTTCTCATCATTCCTTTTTCTGTTTATTCTCTTTCTGATTTGGTAGGATAAGCTCCACAAAACATGGGAAGATTGGATACTGAATCAATGCAGACAGATGATCTTCAGAAGTAGAATGTTATAGTCCAAAGATACCCACCCTCAAGACTGCCAGTACTTACAGAAGTATGATTATCTTTTGCCAGGCTTGGTTTACTGCACCTTGTGAGAGTATCGATTATGTTATTATGTTTATGGGAGGCCTAGAATTGTTGGAAATGAGCTTTATGACAGAAGGAAAATGAAAAAGAAGTGAATTTGAATCTCTTCACCACAGTATGTGGAGGAGAACAATTCTTATGGATGGATGGGGATGCACCCACCCGGGATTTATTTTGGAGAGAAATAGAATGGTGGGGAAAAGGCGTACCAGAAAGGTGAAATATTTTTTACTCAGTTTGTTCCTCTTTCTACCCATTTAAAAGATGGCCACTTACTAAAGGACATGCATTGGAGAATAAAGTGTAAGATGACAAGTTCCTTGCAGAAAAGCTTAGGTTGTCCAAAAATATATGTAAGATAATTATTTGGATGGAATAAACCTCCTCCGACATTACCCACATGCTCCACTTGCTGATTGGTTCAAGAAATACCACAAAATGTTCAGATTTATTGTGGTACGTGACATTGTTTTTTGGAATGTTTTGACTAGTTAGAGTCTTTCTTGTCTAGCTTTGACTGGGCATGTATATGCCTTTAAGCTTGCCTCTTGGAAGAACATGAAGAGTGAAAATGATTGCTGGCAATGTATGATTCACATTCTATGCCATCACAAGCAAGAAAAATCGCACGCTAAGCACTCATTAAAAAGATCACATGTTAAGCAAATATTTACCAGACAATCGTGAACACTTGCTGATTGGTTCAATCAGTGCCATGAAGATCTTCCCTTGGTAAACTTAAGTTGTTAAATGGTAGATGTTTATACAAAATCCTTGTTGAATTTTCACCAAGAATGGACACACACAGTGACAAAGCAATTGCCACCAATTATTTCCATCTTATTGTTCATATTCTAAGCAATCTGACTAGGAAAAAAAAAACAGGAAAGAAAAAAAATTCTGGCCATTGAGATAGTAGATTTGTGAACTTACACCTAAGGTATATCAGTACATTAAAAAGATTTGACTCTTTTGGAATATGACTAAACCCATCTGACCTCATGTAAGGATTGACACAAAGGGGTCGCTTAACCCTAATCCTCCTTCAACCATGCCCATGGAATTGTCTCTTAGTAAGCTAATTTGGTGCATTTCATTTGAGTAAGCAGTTGCTGTGCAGGGATGGGTTGGGGATTATGCCATCCCTCACCTGTAAAACAGATGATCTGTTCTTTTTTCCCAAAGGTAGATTTTTGTAAAATTATGATATCAATACTCAGCAAAACTCTATCCATGCAAGCCCATGAGCACTTTCTAGCTCTCACTAGCAGATTAGAAACACCCCTGATCCTAGAAATATAGTCATGAAATAAGCTCCTGCTGCACCTACAACGGGATACTCAATTGTGAGGTGGGGTGACTGTTTAAGTACATGAACTGTGTTTGATGTTCTTAACTTTGTGAAATATGACCAGGGCTATGTGCATGTCGGATGTCCTTTATTTTCATTATCCGTTTTTTTTGTTTTGTTTTTTGCGGGGCCATCATGGAAGCCTGAATAACAAAAAGACAAATTGATGTAACTAAAGGGATTAAAATTGAGTGTTAAGTCTGCACTTATGCATATGAAACCCTGTTTTAAAACCTTCAGATTCAGGCACGTTAGGATTCTTGCCTCAACATGGTCGGCATGAGTGTCGAGCAGATTGGAATTGGAGGGTTTCAAGCAACGCTTCAGCTATATGGAATCCTTTTCCTTGAGTTTTTTAGATGGACAGGTCTCTTCTTTCTCCTTAAGGAAACCAATGGAAATTGTGTGTGGAAAAGGGGTGTTTGTTATATGCTTATCAGCACTACTTAGTGCTGGTTGCATCTTTCTTTAGCTCTAATCCTGTCAAAAAACTGGCTAACATGTTAATTTGTTTAACGTTTTGTACCCCACTTGCAAAATCAAGATAAAGAAAAGAAATTGGTATCTAAAAGGATGTTCGTACGCACTTGAAAGATTTCCTTTTCTTTCACTTTTATTATCCATCAAGGAATCATATAACCTTTAAGTGGGAACTTTTTTAAATCAAGCACTATTCATGTATACAAGTGTCTTGGCCGATGCTTTTCGAGAGGCAGACAATTGGATTTTTCTAATCACAACCATTATAAATGAACAAAATATAATGACATGTCATTGCATAGATTTTGGTTTAATTTGTTATTGGAGACACGGTACAGGCATTAACAAGACTGGGTCGTGATATTATTGGCTGATGACATCAGGTTTATTGGTAAGGAATGTACAACTGATCATTCTTTTTTCCTTTTTTACCTTCTATTGGAGTCATGGGAGAGAGAGAGAGCAGTACAATTGTACAAAGCCTGAAATCCTAGTGTCATAGAATCTATTTCAGATTTCAGGGAAAATGTTGAGAAAAGTTCCCCCAGTTACTTTTCACATTACCCAGCAAACGAGGAAAGGTAGGCATGGTAACTTTCTTGAAAAGGTTGGCATCATTTAGGAGGGTACCATGAGGTTAAAGGAAGTTTCTTTTTCTTCTATTTATCTTTTCAAATCACTGTTTTCTTCAAGTTTAAAAAATGCCATGTCTTTAAAGCTTGCCATTGTTTAAGTTGAACTGTGTTTAACTGGTTTGAAGCAATGTTAGAATGTTACCCAGAATTTCGGGAAGAACCTCCTCTTTCTCGATGAGGAAATGTCCAAAATGATCTTGGTTATTGGCAAGTTAAGATAGATTTATGATATGGCTTCCTTAATAATCAATAGAAAATGACAAGTGCAAGTAAACAGAGGTGCAAAGCACTAGAGAGAGAGAGAGAGAGAGTCTTCATTTCATTCTAAATCAAATGGGAAAAATGTGCAAAATCAATGTAAACAAAGGAATTTCAAAGTTTTTATTTAAGAAACAAAATCTTTAGTGGGTATTTTCACACACAGAAACTGCCACAAGATGATGGTAGCCTAAGAGTACGGGACTGGACTTGCACTGAATCAAAGCAAACCCAATTATCAAAAGTTGAGAAAGAGTAAAGGAAAAATATCCTAAACCAATCAAATATTTGTAGTTAATTCCCCTTTTCTCTTCTCCCCTCCTAATAATGGGAGTTGCAGGTTTTTTTTTTTTATAAATAAATCATCACTATCCCCTACAAAGTCCTGGCCTTTCTTGATCCTCACAAGCTGCAAACCTTGAAGCAGACAATGAACAAAACCCAACTTCACTTGCAGTCTTTCTTGAACTAAACAACTGCTGAGACTGTTTACAGTGAGCGATTGCTCCCTGAATTGAACTCTCAATCTCTGAATTCGCACTGCTGCTCCTCTTGAGTAACTGTAACTCATGAAACCCGTTTGAATTACTCGAGAACGACGATGAAGAAGAGCCCGACGAAAACGAAGAAGTCGAAGACTTTGTTGCAGAATGCCTTTTGATCGCCCCCGAGAAAGACCTCCTATGGTCAGCATCACCATTCTCAATTATCTTCTCCTTATCAATGTCCCTCATGACAATAGCTGCCATTTGGTATCTCTCTCTTTGAATTTGGCCAAATGGGTTTTTCCTAGTCACCTTCATGTACTTGTTCAAACACTCCTTGGCTTTCGAAACAGTTCCTTCATCTCCATTCCGCGCAGCCTCTGCACAAGACTCATCCGAACACCCAGATTTACTGAACAGAGACTTGAGATAAGCCCGGGAAGCTTTCAACTTCAGACTCAGTGAAGACTGCTTGATCAACTTGAGCTTCTTGGACCAAGACTTCTTTGGTTGGTCACCAATGAAACCACTCATTTCAGCAGAGCACTCAAAGAAATACTCATCTGGGTTCAGTTCTCTACTGACCCGGCAAGATTCGGAGGGTGAGATGTTGCAGGATTCTAAGGGGGTGTTATAGGTAGTAGTGGCGAAAGGAGTAGAATAGTTTTCTTCAGAGGCCTCTGTTTTGTTCTCATGGGTAACATTGGAATTCTGGAGGAGTTTCTCAACCATTTGTAAACGGGGAGGGAGGTGAAGAGGTAGAAGCTTTCCTTTGTAGAAGAGTTCATCAGCTGGGGAGGTTGTGGGTTCCCTGTCAAGAGGAGTTGAAGACATTTGGAACTCAAATTCTCTATTGTGTGGAGGAGAGTTGATGGGGTAGCAGAAGAATGTGGAGGAGGAACTGACTTCCATATCTATATACTCTTCATCTGTATGGTCACATGAAGAGAAGTTCATGGCCATTCTATTCAAACAACCGTTCCTCTGCTAGCTCTGTTCTCTCTCTTTCTCTCTGTTTCTCTCTTGGGAGATGCTTATGGGAAGCTGAGCTTTGTGCAGGAAGAGGAAGCGCCAAGCATCTTTTAAAGTGGGGAAGGAGCCAAATTAGAAAAAAATAAAAAATAAAATAAACTTACTGAGAGGAATTGTCAGAGGTTTCGAATAAACATTCATGAATGCCCCCAAATGATATAATTCAGAAAATTATAGGGAGCTTCTATCATGTTTGGGACCAAATCATTAGATTGGAATCTTTTATCTTGGTGCTTGACAGAATAAAGAGTGGCTAGGGTCTACAACCGTGGCTTTAGAATCTCAATCTGTCCTCAATTATGAAATTCAATCCAATGGTTATTGCAGGGGACGTAAAATCCTTTCTGTAGATAGACCTTACTCTACGTCTTCTTTCCCTAATGGGCCACTGAGGAGTGCTGACCCATATCTTTCTTCTTCTTTTGTTTTCTTTTCAATCAAATTTTGTGGCTTTTCTCTTACCCTTCCTACCTGATTAGCAATGAGGACCATCTAAGGTGGGCCACTCATTTTTAGTGATGCCTATCAATCGATCTTTATGTAAAGCTTGAAAGAAACAATGTGATTATTTGGTAGGAAAATGCCATGCGTTGCTGTGAAAATGTAAGAAAAGATATCTCAGAATTCAGATAGGATTCAAGAAATTTTTTGATATGGATGACAGTATATCTACGTGGGAGTCCTCAAAGGATAGAGCCCTCCATTTCTCTATCTCTTTTTAAATATATTAAAACAATTAAATATCATATAATCTGAATAAATAGAAAATAAAATTTCTGTATGTCTGCAACACCCACCCCTGCTCTGCAAGCAAATTCGAATTTGAACCTAGCCCATATCTCAAAACCTGGTTTTCTGCACTCTCAATTATTATAAGAGAGAGATAGAGAGAGAGTGCCCCTCTTACAGTAACTAAGCCTCACTGATCTTTTATTTAATTGCACTTGTATTACGTAGATTATAATACATCCTAGAAGACCTAACAAGTCACTTCATACTTTAATACTTACTTTATTACTTTAACTGGATTCCTGGGTTTGGTTTTGTTGCTTCTCTTTTATCTCTTTTAGAACCGTTAGTGATGTTATCTCCATCTGACTTGTCAAATGGGGAAGAGCCATTTAGATTGATGGGTCTCTTGAGCATCTTTTTTATCTGCATGTTTTGCCTTTTCTATTTTAATCTTGAGATAAAACAGTTTTTAAACTGTGGTTGTTGACAATACTTAGAAGAAGAACATATCATCCCGACATTTCATGGTGGGGTTTAACATTGAAGAAAGGGATGCATGCGAAGCTCGAGGCTTTGCTTTGTTTTGTCTTCCCTTTCAACACTCCCCACTGTTTACCACAAAAACAAAGCCATTCTCCTCTCTGTTTTCGATTAGTTCGTTATAGTTGTACACAAAAAAGCTTATCTAAATATCTTCTCCCAGTTGGTCTTTTCCAGCCAGCCATGTAGATTGAAAAACACCATTATTTCCTGTCTATACTTTGCTTCCAATCCAGATTACGATGGAGAATCACATTACTTGTTAAGTAATTTTCTAAATTAGATTCCCCATTCTTTGGATGTTCATAAAATATAAATGAGATTGGCCTCTTCGAACAGTCAAATTGGAAGCCAATTTTGGACATACCCATTCAGTGTCTCTAATCCGACGGCTTCAACAGGTGAGTTGGGTCACTGTTGTCAACATTTGTGTTGTGAACCATTATAAGGGTGATGTTGGGTAAATGTCTTGAATTCAACCTGAGATGTAATCCGGATGATGATCCGGAGACAAATCCAAATTTGACCCATATTATTGACCCGATTTGAGGTTTGGATCTGACACGTGGAGAATAGGGTCTTGGGGGGTTTATATTGGGGGTTTCTTGATTTTCGTGTCACCGCACTATTTATTGTAATCACTCTTTTTTATCATAGTGAAATCTCCCTTGCCATTTTCACCTGTGAACGTTGGCTTCAAGCTGAACCACGTAAATCATCTTATTCTTTGTGTGATTGTTGTTCACGTTATTTCATCTTTTCCATTTTGTTGCATACAATCCCAAATCTAGGTTTTCTGCACAATAGGTGATCAGAAGACATTTCTGGATAGTTTTGATGAGTTTTTTCTTTTTAATAAATCTTATCCATCAATCATAGTGGGCTAATTGTCTGTTAACCATTAGATTGCTGTAACTCGGATAGTTAAGATAAGATATTTGGGATGGTTTCTCTTCGAACAGTTCTTTCAGGAGGTGATCCAATGATTGAATTGCTAATACTGATGTATATTCTGCTTCAGCTTGAATCTCAGTGATTCTGAATGCTTATATGATAATCAAGAATTGGATCAACAAGATTAAGGACGATCAGTTACTCCCAACAAAATGAATACTATAACTGACCCACCAATCCAGAAAATCAGAAAGTTGGGATTTGCCTATCAGTTGAAAGGGAGACAAGTAAGCCTCTCGGATTCTAGTAAGTGGGGCTCCAGTGCCGGTTATCCCACCTGGCTTTCAAGGAAATGGAAAATGCTATTGCAGTTAAACAGTTCCCGCTAAACCTTTTGGTGGTCATTTGGGGTACTGAGATCTAAGGTGGGGGTTCGACCCACTAATCCTTGTAGCCCTGAGTTGAAAACATGGGAGCCCTGCACAATGATGGTGCTCTTCAAAAGAAGAAACAATTCCCAACTTCTAAACCAAGAAGTCTTTTCGAGCCATCAACATAAACAAAGATCTCTTTACCCACCTCTTCTTCTTGTTCCCTCTAAACTTGGTATGGAAGCATGAGTGGTCCTCTCTAGCATGTGGCCCTCCCCACTTTGGAGCAAAGCAGCACGTACAATCCTCACATTCCAAAAAATGAGAGAATGTTTGAATTAGGGTTGTCTATGAACCAAGCTCAGCTCGTGAGCGTGAGTCTTGTTTGAAGCTCCAAGAGCTGACCCTGATCTCAAATTAAGCTTGTTTAGTTACATGAGTCTGAGTCAAGCTATAGTCAGCTCAACTTGTGAAAAGTTTTCCTCTTAAGGGTCTTATATATGTATATAATATACAGATAAAGTAATTATATTATATATTTATGCATTATATATATATATATATATATATATATATATATATAACAACAACAACAACAACAACAATAAAGTCTTAACCCAATTAATTGGGTTGGACACAAACATCTTGTTATGCTGTTTTACTCTATCTAGGGCCATATTTTCTATCAAATACGAGCTCTCATGTCTTTCCATGCTACAAACCAAGTCAATTTTGGCCTTTCTATTGTCCTTTTAACACTTTCAATTTGTACCATCTTGTTCCTTATGGGTATAATCATTGGTCTTTGTCACACATGGCTGAACTATCTTGGTTAACTTTTTTTTCATTTCATCACCAATTGGTACACATCTAAACTCCCACAAATGGATTCATTTATAATTCTATCATTTTTAGTCTTGCCAGCTATCCGTATTGCCACTCACTCTTTGTGTGTGATTTCTTGGTTGCCAATAATTCTGTCCCATAAAACATGGTTAGTCTTATAACCATCCTATAAATTATTCCTTTAATTTTGATGATATTTGTTTATCACACAACACTCAAAAAGCACCTCTCCATTTCATCCAACCTTCATCCTAATTTTACAAGCAACATCCTTTTCAGTAAGGGTATGCATGGGCCGGGCTGGGGTAAGCCCGGGGCTCAGCCCACTATAGTAATTTTGGGCTTGGGCCCAAACATTTTTAGAAACTCTAAGCCCAAGCCTGACCCTAGTTATTTTATCGGACTTTGGATTGGGTTCGGGCTAGCCCATGGCCCATAATATTTTTAAAAAACACAATTTTAATAATAATTGAAGTCATGATCTTCTCTATAATGAATTCTTTAGCTAACGACGCTATTGACACAAGCTTGTTTGTTATATATATACATGATGTTTTTTAAAATTTGGTGTCACTTTTCTGACACATATGTTTTCATCTCAATTCTTTTTGGGACATTTTTAACCCTTAACACAACACATGTCAGCTTATAATTCACCATATACACTACAAGCACTTTTCATCACAAAACATTTTCTTTACACACACACACACACACACACACACATATATATGTGTGTGTGTGTGTGTGTGTCTTTTTGCAAGTTCATCAACATAGTCAAAGGTAAACTTGAATGGTTCTTTAGAGAATTTAATGTTTGGAGGTAACTCTCTAGAAACAAACATTGGTGTCTCTTTTAGAGGCTTTGCATTTGGATTTTGTTTTGAAGTAATTTGGGGGCTTATCTCATTCAGAAGGGTTTTGATCATATCAATTTGTTTACTGATTGTTTTTAGGATCAAGTTGGAATAATTGTTTTGTTCACAGATAATAGCAATATCCTTTTTAGTTGTATTGATGTTACTGAAATATAATCTTTTAATTTTTGAGTAACGATCAAAGGATTTGCCATGACCTTACTTTTGCCAAAAATAATTGACTCAGGTGGAGGGTGAACTGATTCGACAATTTTTGCCGAACTGGTTTTCCAATCATGGGAGATTATTCCGTGACATTGATTTCTTTTTTAGAGTCTCTTCTCTAGATCATGAATTTTATGAACTAGGTGAATAAATGAATATTTTTCTCTTCCTTTTCCATTGCTTTGTATTAGATTTGTCTAATACAAGCAGCTTGTAGGTCATTGAATTTTTGAAAGAATTTTTCTCTTTTTGACCTATTTTTCTCAGAATAGAAATCGATCTTTAAGATCACTTTGTTGATTTCAAAATTTTTGATGACATTTATGTCAGCAAAATTGCCTTCGGTAGGAGAATATACTCCTTGACAATCATAGTCCTTTTTAGGAACATAAGAGGCATAATTTATGGTTGTTGGTTCTAGAGGTTTCTGAATGAGAATCTCTAGAGGTGTGAACCTAGTAGATCTAGAAAGAGGCATTTTAGTCGTGTGGAAAGTTTCAGAAGACCTGGGAATTGATGGTCTCGAGGACTCTGATGTTGAAATAATTCGTTGAACTTGAGAATTTTGAAGATTTTCTTCTTTTTTCTCAGTGTGAATGATCCAAGATTCAAGTATTTGAACCTCATCCCAATTTATGACTTTGGGGACATAAATGGCATGTTTAGAATCCAATTGAAAAAGTGTTGTGACTCTTACATCTTTGACAATGTTTGTTTTAGGAGCAAGGGTATTCATAGCTTTATAGAATACTCTATAGATGATGGCCAGATTGTGTGAATATGGTAACATTTTGAACCTGTGTGTTTTGATGCTGAGAATAACAACCTTTTTGATGTGGGGATCTAATAATCTAAGTGGTAAATCAGCATGACAGTTGAAGTAGGCTGGATCAGCATGCAAACTGGTTTCTATAAGACTTAAGATTTAGTCTGTGTAATCTTCATGTCTTATATCTCTAACACCTATTAGGGTAGAGACGTTGAGACCTTTTTGGACAAACGGTTTTACTGCAACTTGGATGAGACCTATATGAAGGTACTCATATTTTCTTTTTAACCCTTTTAAGGTTTTATCCAATAGAAGCTGAATATGTTCATCTTTAGTCATGACAAAAGTTATTTTTTTTTTCTGTTTTGATCAGGTAATCAGATTTGAACTCAAAACTTCCATATTTATAGACTTCCTTTTTAGAAATTTGGGGAATACTCCAATTATTTAAAGATGATTCTATGTCAAAAAAATTATCTTCTCGACTATTAACAACAGAAGAAGAAGAAGAAGAAGTATTAGACTTGATAGAGAAAGGAACATCTTTTCCATGATGATATAAAAATGATTTTAATCAAATGACTTAAATATAAGAGGCAATCTCTTAAAGTGACAATCTCTATTTCAGTACTTAGATCAACGATTTATATGGCCAACAATGCCTTAAATGCCTTCTGTGGCTAACTGGAACTTATGCCAAAACGCGATAATGACTAAACTAAAAGTTGTTCTAGAAGATTTTTTTGTAGTCAAGAAATTTAATTAAACCAGGCTCTGATACCATTAAAGATAAGATCTTTGTTTAAAAGCTAATTAAGACTTTAAATTACTTAAGACTTAAATTAAAAGAAGTAGAGTGAGAGATGAGCATAGACCACAGGGGTTGCAACAAGCGAGACACTATAAGTTTCCTTATAGCCGAGCTTCATCAGGGTTATTCATCGTAGTGTATGATCTTAGTGAAAGAAAGAAGTATGCATATAGGATTTGAAAAAAGAACTTGTATATTATCAAAAATGAAATTACAAAAAGAATCAAAAGCTTATAATTACAAAATAATAAAATGAAAATAATAAACAACTTACAAAGATTTCAAGAAGAGGAAAGAAGGGCGGAAGCACTCTGAAAGAAAGCACACTCAAGCTTACAAACACTCAAAAGGAAAGATTACAAGAGCAAATTACATAAGTAAAGATAGACTAAAAATTTTCTGATGATGAACAATGAGGCGATGACCCCTTTTTAT
>JAOXJP010000003.1:933868-971870 GCA_025762735.1 Platanus orientalis
CTAATTTGTTACTTTTGATTGACATCATAGCATGTCACATGTTCATATGTGTATTTTCAACTGGAACCTAACAAAGAAATTTAAATATTGTTTATAGTTGAAAAAAAATTATGAACGGGAAAGGACTATTTCAGTCAAAACTCGCAAAAAAATCTATGAAGAATTGTCGACTATATATACCAATAACTATGTAAGTAAAAACAATTGAGTACCGATTTTTGTAAAAATATGACATGTTCAACCCTTTTTATTACAGATGAGTGGTGGAATTTGTATGGGGATCAGACACCCAATCTTAAGGACATCGCCATCAAAGTCTATAGTCAGACAACATCATCTTCTGGGGGTGAGAGAAATTGAAGCACATTCTCTCTGATATATTTAAGGCCTAAGAATAGATTGAAGATGTCAAACCTACATAGATTACTAAACATGCATTATAATATGAGCTTGAAGGGTCGAAATGTATTCGATTGACAATAAGATGATGACTACTATAATCCCATCGACGTCAGCCACATCTTTCAGGATGATGACGTATTAGATACTTGGATCTATGAGGAGGATCCGTTACTTGATACGCAAAGTATAAACTAGATTGAGGGAGCACTGCACACCGTTGCAGATGTTAAGGGTGAAGACAATCAAGATTCTGATGAGAGCTATGGGGAGATGCATGCATTCTTTTTAAATCCAAGACCAAATGTCAGTGGTTCAATGGATGAGAGTGATGATGATGCAGTCCAGGAGTATGCAGCAACAATGGAAAGTGATGAGTAGAGTTCTGATGATGGAGATGATGATGCAATTGGTGCCATTGACATGAGTGAATTATGCAACATGCACGTAGGTAGGTGATGTGTGTGCAATTGGAGATTAAACTTAGAATCATGAGTGAATATAGCACCATTACCAAGATTCCTACTATGCACCAAAACAAGCAAGACTAGGTAGTTTTCCAATTAAAGTAGATGTGCAATATAAGGGTTAGGGTAAACAAGGTAAAGACATAAAAGAAACCTAACTAATATGCTTAAAATAATCCACTAAATTAGAGAACAACTAGAAACATGCTTGCTGTCCAAAAATTTTGGGTGTGTAAAAGTATTAATTTAAAATGATAAATTAGTGCAAATACATGGGACAAGGTAAGAACATGCTAAGGTTTGATCCAAGGTGATGTATAGCCATCATGGACCCTTTTCCAAGAGTTGGAAGGTTGCTAAGGGCTGTCCAAACAGAAAATCCAGCAAACATGCATCTTAGGGCTTTTATCAAACACTTAGGGTGCACGAAAAAATTAAGTAGTTCAATTAATAGGATTTCATAAACTAAAGCAAGGGGTTTTGTAAGGGATCAAAGAAGGCTCTGTTAGGGGATGATTAGCACCACAAGATAGGGGCCGTATATTGAAAAACACCCAGAAAATAACCTCTAGCAGTCCCGAACTATGCCAACACCAACCAATTAAAGCTACTCAAATAGGGAGTCAAAGAAGTGCAGAAAATTAAAGATAACACTTGGAGTTTGTAGTAGGTAGAATCCTTGATATGTGTAGCAACAAACCACCATCACAAGCCAGCCGAAAATAAGGAGGAAGATGAGATTTAAGAGCATCCCAAAATCTGCCCAGTTTTATGAAGTGTCGCCTCCCCTAGAGGATTCCACTTGGGATTTCTCTAGGGCTTCGAAAATTGGTAGCCTCTCCCCTACTAGTAGTGTCGCTTAGCTCTTAGGCAGCCCCTAGGATAATCGAATCAGTCAAAATCCTTAGAACTTGAAGTTGGGGTTAAAATCCCTTGAAGTAGATGATTTTCCAGCTTGCTGAAAGTCAATAAAATTGATAAAAATAGAGAAGAACAACAAAGAGAACAGCCTTTTAACCCAAAGGGAAGGGGTTGGTCTCTACCACTATTGTTAAACTTGGATGATTCACGTCCCTTTCCAAGGTTTTTTACTTCAGTCCTAGTCTTACCAAGGAGGAAGAAGAAACAAAAATTTTATACTTTATTTCATAAAAACAAAGAGGGGGTGTGTGGGTACTCTTATAGAGTATCCCACGCCTAGGTCATTACACTTTAGGGTCCTTTGAACCAAACTACCCTTAATCAAATAAGAACCCCCAAAAAATGCCCATAAAACAATGATGTGACATAAAAATCCCTCTTCAGACAATTCCGGATAAAAATACCCTCACACATGTACCCCCCTACAAAGTGACATAAAAAAATGTAGCAAATAAAATAACCAACTACTGATTAATGAAAATAACTCTTAAACATAAAAGAAAAATATCTAGGGCCTGGAACATCATGTGAGCTCCCTACTTGAACCAAAGTAATGGTCTTGCTCTCCTCCGACGCCTCTGGTAGGTCTGAAAAGTACCCCTAGACTTGATGTCCCCATTAAAATGCCTTTCTCATATTATTTTAGGATCTTTCCAAAGGGACTCATAAATTAGTTAGGGTCTTTCCCTAAACCCTAACATAAACCCCTAACGCTTAACCTAAAACTTTGAAATCATCCTTAACGTTGTAGGAATCCATCTCTTGGATATCCTATATCATATTTGGTATTAGAGCCTGGTTTTCCAATTAATTTTTATTAATTGAGATATTTTCTTTACAAAAGTTTAACTTCTTCAATTCCAAAATCCACAGTATTTAGATATTCTCTATTTAGAGCCTAATTCTAGGTTTCTAAATCATTTTAGGGCCTACTCTAAAACCATGGAACAGTCTCAAAACCCTTTTCTATCAATTTTAAGGATTTTCCAAGACCCTACAATTTTGGGGTTTTCCCTAAAGGGCATCAGTTTGGGTCATTTCCATTATTTTAAGGCTACTCTAAAATTGTTGAGCAAACCCTAAACACCATAGGGGTCAATAATAACAATTTAGCAGTTGAAGTTAAGAAATAGGCCAGGATTTGAAAAACACCAAGATCGTGTTGCCCACATGGGTACACTTGAGACTTAGGTGCAACAACTTGTGTGGATAGTTGAGAATCTTCGATTGGATATTTAAGGATTCAAAAGTGATAAAAAGCCTATTCAAGAGGAGGAATCATCACAACCAGTCTTTCCCCTAAGCAGTGTATGGATACCCTCACTCATAATACATCTTTTATACAGCAGCATGAAAAGACTTCCCCCAAGAGAGCATATGCAAAGATCCATGACACTGACTTACACAATTCCTCATGACTCAGATAGGCATGTTACTGGATGTCCCAGATTTCTATGGTCATCGAGATCCAGAAGCACACTTGGATTGGGAGCATAGTATAAAAGCTTATTTTAGGTGACATCATGCTCTAAAGAGACACAAGCTTCAGTTTGTTGAGGCTAAATTAAAAGAGAACAACACTTATGTGGTGGTGGCAGCATAAGGAAAGCTATGCGACGAAAAATTTAGAAGTTATGTCGACATGGGATGAACTGAAGGCAGCCATGAGTAAGAGGTTCAAGCCTCAAGATTCTAAGCAGAGGTCACATATTCAGCTGGATCAACTCAAGAAGGAAACTTTATCAGTTGAGGAGTACACTAATAAGTTCTAACACTTGGCTACTCAAGCTGACATCAGTTGAAATGACGAAATCCTTGTCTCCTTGGATAGGCGGGGATACAACCTCATTTTTTGAGGGCTCAGTTTTCACTACTACACCAGTGTCAATGATGCTATTCACGTTGCCTACTAGATAGAAGAAGACATGCAGAGGCATTACACCAAGAATCCGATTATGAAGGGTACTTCTAAAGGTGTAACATTTGGTCATTCATCTTCTAGCAAATCTATGCATTAAGCTAGGACTTCTTCACCACCTAGATCTTCACGTCAGTTTTCACCATCAAGATCTAAGGGATCTACTTCTAGACCTAAGACAAACTGGTGTTTTAATTGCAAGGGTTATCATCACCACAAATCTCAATGCCTTAGGAAATTCGTGGGGATTACAAACAAGATACAACCTCAAGATGATGACTCTAAGTGGGAAGAACCAACTGATGAGATGATCTCAAAGTGTGAACGGAAATTAATAGAGGAAGCTAAGGAAGAGTAACCAAAGAATTCTAAGGGTTGATGCATCCTATGTTCACTATACAGAAGATGTGTCCAGTGCCACTAAAGCTGAAGCAAAAGTGATCTACTTTTCCATGGCAATTAGCACCACATGATAGATCGGGAATCCTTGGACCTCCACCTCAACTCTACAGAGCTGAGTTTTCTAAAAGGGGGGGGATTGGTGAGACAACTCTTCAGTGGATGGAGAAGTACAAGTCTTTATAGAAGCCAAAGACTAAGCTTAATAAATCATTGAAAAAGTATTAAGTGCTGTCCACAGTTTTAGGCTTTATTTTTAGTTGTTTTCTTTCAATCTTATGAAGGTTTTAGTGATGAGATTGATGTAATAAGGCTATAGGAGCCACGGGGAGGGGTTAAGATTAATTTAGAATAGTTAATTTTTTTTATAGGAATTTTAAAGATTTTTTAAGAATTTTTCTGGGTTTTTTTTAAGCTAACTGTACAGGTGATATTTTGGTCCAATTTCGTTTTTTTGTTATAAATAGGTCCTAAGACCTTATTGCATGGCTGTTTAAAAGTTTGTGAATTAAAGAAGAAGACCACGGTTTGGCTGGATATCCCCTTATCTCTCACGGTTAGGTGAGTTCCTCTCCTACTTCTTGTTCTCTTTTCTAACCTCTTACATCTTCTTCTCTCACCATCTTCTCTTTTCTTATTTTATTTCTGCAAAGAAAATTCTTCATTTTCTCTTATAATCTTCTTTTCTACTTCCTATTTTACAGACTTGTTGTAAAATTTAATTTTTTGCAATATTTTCATTTAAGAATCATAAATCTCTATTTTTCTCTTGTTTTTGAAATCTAAAAATTTCACAACATCCTTGTTCTTGATATTTCTCCATCTTTTTATTAATATCTTCTTATTCCTTTGTTCTTTCTTCCTTTTGATTCTTCTCGTTGGATACTTTTCTCTCTTGAATTAGTTACAACCTAGTAAATACCTTTCTCATATTATTTTAGGGTCTTTCCAAAGTAACTCATAAATTAGTTAGGGCCTTTCCCTAAACCCTAACACTTAACCTAAAGCTTTGAAATCATCCTTAACCTTCTAGGAATCCATCTCTTGGATATCCTACATCAGATTTCCAGTTATAAACTTCAGTTTTTTCTAGCACCAAGAATTTTTTTTACTGCTTATGCCCATAACAAATAGTTCGTCCCATTCAATCTAACACTCGTAATCTATTGATTAACACTATTAGAAGGCTGAATGATGAAGGCTTTTTCATGTCCTTTCTCATAATTAGAAGAAGCCATTCTGTTTCTTAATCAAGACTTGCACCAACAGATACTTTCGGATCGATAATCAACCACCACAAACACACAAACTGACTAGATCCCCAATAACTTCATAATTGATTACCCACAATAGAGATCACCAATTCATAACATTACCGAAATCTGATCCAATAGGAACACACCCCATAAACTTGTCCTAAAAAATAAATACCTCACATACATCACAAACAAACCAATAACAAAGGCATTCACACCTAATAATTCATCCAGCACATTCAATTCATCTCTTTCTATAGAAAGAGACATGCACTTACACGATTTGAGTAGCATAGCATGAACACTTAACCATGATTGGTGCACAGAGAATGAAGCTTTTGATGTCCTTTAACCAATCAGTCACAACCTTTTTTGAAGAATCTAGGGTTCCATGAAAACCCAAGAGAAGAAACCCAAATCTAGAGGCTACAGGGTCAGACCTGCTTTGATACCATGTCAAAGGGCAAAAAAACAATAAAGCAATATTCAATAACCAAGAAGAATCAAGAGAGAAGAGATAAGAAAGATAAGGGAAGAGGAAAATAAGAAGTAGTTGAAGAAGATTGGGAGAAAGGAGGAGTCATTAGAGTGAAAACGGCGCCTTCTCCCCTTATTTATTAATATATCGTGTGCAGGGACAAAATTACCCCTGCACCACTAATACATCAACATTAACAAGAAGGAACTGGGGCCATCAATTGATCACCTATTCACTCACAGTGTCTTTGCCAAAAATGTATGGCTCCACTTTCTGAACCTCTTGAGCAGGGATTATGTCTTTCTGAAGGACATATTCATTTTTTAAGGTGCTGACGTTTACCCCCTTCAAGCAGGCAAAAAGGGTAAGTTAGATGTTTCGCAAACCACCAATACACCCTTGTGAAGAGGCGCACTCCGATACCATTGATGCCCAATAGCTTTGATAGTAATGGCTAGATCTACTACTACTTTGTCCATTGGGTATAACATGGCAAATGGTGGTATAGCAATAAACACCACAATTATATTAAGAAATATGTTCCAAAGAATCTTGATAGTGGTTCCATGGATAATCCTTTGCGGGATTAGATTAGTTTGATAGTGGAAATGCCAAAAAATCAAGGACCGAGATCTTAAATAAGCCTTTTCTTTGTCCTAGTTTCTTTGAGTAGTTCTAGCCTGCGCTCTCTTGCTTTTTGAACTACTGCTTTCCGCTTTTAGAAATCAGAACAACCAAGAAAGTAAGTTAAGCTCGTCAACCTATTGTCCCTACAATGTAGATTGAAAAAGAGAGACAAAAGGCAATATTCAAGCTGACTTTTTTGTGAGCACAAATTACGTTTGTGTTTGCTAAACAACGTAGAAGCAGTATATCATACTCCTTTGAGGGTCAAAGGCCTACTGGTTCAGCCAAGAGTCAGAAATCGAATGAAGAAAGTTTCAGTAAGAGTCAATATGCCATGGAGATTCGACAAAGGTAGAGAATGAAGTTGCAGGGGATTCGGCAAAGGTAGAGAACAAAGTTGTAGAAGATTCGGCGAAGGAGACGGAGCTAGTAAATGTGACCTTTTCATGGATGAATTCCATATATATGTTATAAAAGTTAACTTTTACTTATCTAAACCGTTGTTGGGTGGATTCTTGAGCACTAATGCCTTAATAATATATTGGTAAGGCCGTAAGAAAATTGGAGTGAGTTAAGGCTCTATGTTACACCCTTGTGGCATCTCTTTAGGCTATTTGGGAGGAAAGTAACACTCTAGACTGATTCAGGACATAATCCATTTAGTCTATCTCATCAATGAGGGCATAATCCTCAGAGTTGCTCATTGTGTCTCGATTGTTGAGTTATTCAAGTGAGTACGTGGAGACTATTGTACATGACAGGTCTATTTTAGCATATATATATATATATATATATATATATGCCTTCTCACAATGGAGGTGTATTTACGGATAGTTCAGGTTCACTGATCATTGAATTTTCTACCCTGAGATGTTAAAGATTCAGCCTATGCAGAGGCATTAGCCCTTCTTGAACATCTTGTTCCAATGGAGGCAAAGGTCCACGAATGTTGTGATGATGAATTAGCTAGGGTGTGGCAATGCCTATAGCGGTTGTTGGGCTTGTCCATTCGTTTGTAGACTTGTTTGTTCTTTTGCATTTTGCAGCTGTTACATTGGTTTGGGCATAGCCTCCTTTGAATTGTATTACTCTTAAAATTGATATTACATATATTTTCCCTTAATTCATTAAAAAAAAGGATAGATGAATTTGTAATTTATGTGTTATGAATATAGTAAATAAGTCAATTGTATATTTATTTACTCTTTAAATAAAAACAAAACAAATGCACATTGTTTGGGTCTGAGACATTGAAGAGCAATTCTTCCTCAAAAGTGAGACATCCTAAAACCATGCTGTCATGGGAAACTTTTCCAAGCTCCCATGCAGCACTCGTTTGTGTCAACATCCCATGAGTCAGCCTACTAAAAGCACCATAAGCATACAATCAATAAGCCACAATAGCATACATGACCCACACCAATGCACCACGACAATGAATGGAAAACAACAATTGTATTACGTACAAGCAACAATTTACAATCCTAGTGCTAAAAGGGGATCATCAGGCATAGTGTGTAGCCCCACAACCATGTTGATAAGGGGCAAGGCTCATAGGCTGCACTCCTCAAGACCTGCTATTCCCATATAAGGTGGATGCTAAACTCTTTAGAAATTGCCAGATGGGAACATCTTTTTTTCCAAAAAATCATACTGGCTATTTATAAGACTGCCACTAAAATCTTAACAATTATAAAAATGCCATTAGGCGGAATGATTCCGCCACGCAGGGCCACACCTAAATCAAATCTACCCACATAAAACACGAAACATAGGTTATGAGCCATGCAAACAACGTTGGACACCATGACCATGACACTCTCTCCCACCCATTAACGCCTTCATCAACTTCTCTTCAAGGTAGATTTCAATCAGCTTGGTGAAGGCGAGCAAGGCATTAGCAGGTTCCCAACACAGAGTAAGGCATTAGCTTCTTCATTAGATAACCCTTCCACTTCACTAAGTGCTCCATTTACATAGGCTTGTCTGGAATGACTTAAGAACGATGTTCAACTACGATGCACTCGACCTCTCAGGAAGTAGTTGTAACATAAACTGTTGGCCGGGTGGGGATGATTTTGTAGAGATGTTCCTTGTTAGCATGGTATGGCTTGAAATTGTTGGCATGAATGATAGGATGAAGCTTCTTGAGACAGGCTAGGAATTGAACCTTGTAGGAGACCTTTCCTACTTGTGCAATTATGGGAAAAAGCCCTTCATACCATTGAACTAATCTCAGATGGAAACGTTGAAAGTACTTCAGTTTATCGACCCTTAATTTCACGAGCATCATATACCCCACATTGAACTTGTCAAGCTTCCGTTTCAGATCAGTCCACTTCTTCATTGTCCTCGAGATTTTCTTAAGATAAGCTCGACGACTTCTGCACGGCGACTTCTGCACTTCATTGCCAATCCCGTGTGCAACGGTAAAGCTCTGTGGCTGCTTTCCTGGTAACTAGTTGTAATCATGTGAGGAGTGAATGGTTGCTAACCGATCGCAAGTTCAAACGGGCTCTTATTAGTTGAAGAGCTCTATTGTAAGTTAAACCAGAACTGGGTAACATCCAACAAGTTTGCCCTTTTTGTTTTGGTCGGCATTTAAAAATTAATGGTGGTATTCTTTAAGTAAACCATTGCAATGCTCATTTTGGCCATTGGTTTGAGGATGCCCACTTGTCGGGAAGTTTAACTGTGCCTCGAGAAGCTTGAAGAGCTCGGTCTAGAAGCACCCAATGAATCTTGGGTCTTGGGTATTCACAATGTTTTGGGGCACACCCCAATATTTCATAATGTTATTCATGAACAAGTAGGCCACCCCTTCCATTGAGCAATGTGTTCTAGTTGGGATGAATGTGACATATTTCAAAAAATGATCAACCACCACTATAATCGACCAGTACTCCCCCAGCTTTGGTAGGGTTGAGATAAAATCCATGGACACTCTCCCAAGGCCTTTGAGGAACTGAAAAGGGATCGAGCAGTCCACAGGGTTTATCCCCCTCAATCTTGTCTAATTGGTACACAAGGCAATTCTTTTTTTTTTCCGATAATTCACAAGGCAAGTCTAAACGTACTAGATCACGTCATCTCTCATGTGCAGCCAATAATACCCTCGCTCTAGCAACGTGAAGGTGCAACACCAACCTTAGTGGCTAGTGGCCCACCCAGAGAGTGTTATGACACTCACGCATTCGTTCTCTCCTTAGGTCCCTTGAGAGAAGAACATACAATTGGCTCCCTTTGCTGTAAGAAAGCTCATCCTTGCTCTAAAAGCGCCGGGTCTTGCCGCTTTCCATTAAAGGCCATAACACCTTTTTTAATAAATAAAGGAAAAAAATTATTAAACGTATGAGAAAACCAAGAGACCTGACAACACGAGAAGTATAACTACAGAAAAAACTAGAGATTCCTACTCTAAGATCCAACTAAAATATTTCACATTCTTAAAGGCTGGGAGGTAAGCCACCTTGGAGAACATGAGAGAAAGGGAGAGGTCCAACATACGAGTGGGGATCAATGCATTGCCCTTAGAAATACGTGAGTTTCGCTTAGGGATCAGTCTTGAGTCTTTCTCGAACTCAATTAAGTAGAACACTCTTCAGCTGGGAAGCACTTCTTTGAGATCCATCTTGCCTAAGCCTAAGTGCCGTGAGCTCAGATTTGCGGCTTAAGGCATTGGCAACATTGTTCATCTGCCCCAGTTTGTACTCCAAGGCTAGGTTGAACTCTGCCAAGAAATCCTACTAGTGAACCTATATGGAAGTCAATTTCCTCTGAGTCATGAAATGAGACAACAACATTATCGGTTTTCACAACAAATTTAGACTCAAGCAAGTAATGCCTCTACACCCACAGGTAGTGCACAATGGCCAACAACTCTTTATCCTGGGCTGTATACCGTTTCTTAGTCTTAGAGAGCTTACGACTCTTAAAGGCTATCAAGTGGACTACTTGCATCAACATGCCCCCAAGAGCAAATTCAGATACATCGGTTTGCACTTCAAACAGCTTGGACAAGTTCAAAAGCGCCAAGATGGGGATCTCATGCTACGGCAAGCTTCAAACCATAGAAAGCTTGGCGGCACTCGGTCGACCATACCCATGGTCTATCTTTCTGCAACAGGGTGGTCAGTGGAGAGGCCTTCCTTGAGTACCCCACAATGAACTTGCGATAGTGGTTAATGACACCTTGGAAGGCCCGCATCTCGCTAAAGTTGGTCGGTGTTCTCCACTCTTGGATTGCACTGATCTTATCCATGTTCATCTTTACATGTTCCTTGCCAATTACATGGCCTAGGAACCCAATGATCTCATGAGAAAATGAACATTTCTCCTTCACGTACATGTGGTTCTTCTATAACAACTTGAAGATTGTATGGAGGTGTACCACATGGCCCTCCAACGTTAGACTGTAAACCATGATGTTATCTAGATACACCACAACAAACTTGTCCAGACAATCATACAAGATGTTATTCATCAGTGTAAAGAAAATTGCTAAAGCATTCGTTAATCCGAAGGGCATGACCAAGAACTCAAATTGCCTTATCTTGTGATGCAAGTAGTCTTCAACTCATCACCCTCTGCAATGCAAACTGGAGAGTACCCCGATCTCAAATCCAGTTTAGAAAAGTATTTGGTTCCTCAAAATTAGTCGAGCAAGTCGGCAATCAAGGGGATGGGGTAAGGCGTTTCTTATGGTCACCTTGTTGAGGGCTCTATAGTCCACATAAAGTCAAAGTCTTCCATCATGCTTCTTTTGGAACAACACTGTAGTACCATATGATGCTTTTGCGGGTAACATAAACCCAGATTCAAGCCACCCATCTAATTGCTTTCGGAGTTCTTCTGATTCCAAAGGAGCCATTTTGTAAGGGCCTTTAGTAGGTGGCTTGGCCCTAGGGATCAACTTGATTTGATGATTAATGGCTCGTTGTGGGGGTAGGCATTTAGGGAGTTCATTGGACATCATGCACTCGAACTCCTTTAGATTGTACATTGTCTCTGGCATAGGGTATAGGGCAAGCTCCTTGGTTTTCACTTTTAGAGTCACCAGATATGTGAGCTCCCCCCCTCAACCCCTTTTTGAGCTGTAGGACTAATGAAATCATCTTGTTGCCATCTCTCTTGGAAACAACAAGGATCATGCACAGTCTCTCCAAACAAGCAAAGTGACTCCAAATACGACATTGACATGACTTTATTCCCCAAGATCACGTGAAAGTCATCCATGGGAATGGCCATTAGATTGGTATTCCCTATCCATGTCCCCCAATTCCACAAGGATGGACTTTGTTGTGCCACAAAGTTAGGTAGCCGAGTTCATGGCCTTGATGCAGCTTGAGTCCAACTTAAAGCCTAGTCGCGTCACCTGACTTGGCGACAAAGTTCCGGGTGGCTCAGGTGTTGATCATGGCTTAGGTGGCCTTGCCATTGATCTTCAGGTCCATGAACATAAGCCCCCTAGGTGGTGCCTTCTTGTCAATTACTTGGCCCTTCAGGGCATAAAGTAGTCAAAGGACCCCCATCCTAGGTTCCCTCTCTCCCTCATCCTCGGACACCTCATGCTAAGAGGGCGTCGCTTGTAAGGCATTGCGGGCTTATTTATGTGGGCAAGCTGCTACCCTATGCGGCCCTCCGCACAAGAAGCATTGAATGGTCTTGGGAGTTGTTGTCAACGACGTGGATCCCTTTGACGGCGAGTCCTTGGTTGAATGAGACATCCTACCGTCGTTGTCCTTGCCCTTATAATTCTTTGCTTGCTTGCCACCATCTTGGGCGGCTCATTTCTTCTTCTTAGGGGCACTAGTGGAGTATTCGTTCAAGGGCTTAGCTCCGGCGTGCGCCGAGGCCAGGTCTTGCACAAGTTGACACTATCGTTCCACTTGAGCCTAAGGCTTCAAGACCTTAAGGAAATAGAACAATGTATCCTTCTCGAACATGTCCCTAATATCCAACATCAGTGTCACATAATCATGCATTGTGCCAGTGTGTTGTAACCGACGTAGGTTTCTTCAAGCAATATATTCCACATTCTCGAGTAGGAATTAGTTCTTCAACTCTTGCTTCAAGACCTCCGAATAATCAATGGTGCATTGCCTATTTTGGATGTCGTTGTACCACGTGTGCCACTATAGCTTGGCGTCACCTGAAAGGTACATGGTCACCATCGAGCCTTTCACCTCTTTTAAGTTGAGGCTTCATGGGCCCTAAAGCATTGTTCCATGTAGAATAGAAAATTCTCGAGATCTTTGACATTCCAAGCATCACCATAGGCTCGTGGCTTGGGCACACACCTTGGTAGGTGCCTTCGTGCCACCACCACCTCCTGAGCCCACAACTTTCATAAGCAAATTGACCCGATTGTTTAGGTCCTCAATTTGGGCACAAAGAGCATCCACTATGCCATGCATGCTTTCATCAAGTATGTTGATCGCGTTCTAATGGTGCCCTTTGTCAAGGGCACTCACCCACCCAACCAGCTGTGCTAATCCGTCTACTGCACCCTCCATGAAGGATGGACAATATGTGCTTCCAAATCTTCGAATCGGTCCTTGTTGGTGCTTGCTGCTTCCATCTTGCTACCTAATCGAGAACATGTCTCTAATACCAATTGTCACAGACAACTTTCTCAAGCTCACGTGCAACACTCGTCTGTGTCAATGACCCATGAGTCAGCTTGCTACATGCATCAAAAGCATATAAACGACAAGCCACAATGACATCCACGACGCACACCAACACACCATGACAACGAATGGAAAACAACAATCATATTATATATAGGAAACATATTACAGTCCTAGTGTTAAAAGGGATAACCAGGCACAATGTGTAGTGTCATAAGCCACATCAACAAGGGGCAAGGTTTGAAGGCTATGCTCCTCGAGACCTGTCACTCCCCTATAAAGTGGATGCTAAGCTCTTTAGGGATTTTTTTTTAGAGGTAATGAGCTGACTTTGTTGAAAAGAGAAAGACAATGATACAAAAAAAGGGATCACTAGGAAAATGATACTCAAACGAAAAAACAATAGAAAGGAAAAAAGAAACCATATCCTAGAAAGCAAAAACAACAAAAGCTATAAATAACACCCCGGCATCATATCAATGTATCCACACGTCATATGTTGAACCACAAATCTTCCTCGAAGCCCTACTATACTAATATCCATTCAAAAAGGATATCATAGATATAAGATAACAACGCCATCTCAGATCAATATTTGTCCTCAAATATCCGATTGTTCCTTTCCTTCCATAGCCTCCACCCAATTGCCCTCGGAAGAACCTGCCATATGGCAAGAGGAAGACTATTTAGACCATGGATCAACTAGCTCGAAATCAACTCATGAAACTTATTTGGGAAAATCCATGGGATTTGAAGGTGGGATAGGAAAAATGCCCACACCATTTTAGCCATAGGATAGTGCATGAGAATATGATGAACGGATTCCTCCTTCCCCATACAAAGAGCACACCTATTAGCCAAATTCCAACCTCTATTTTGTAGATGATTGAAGGTAAGAATTTTATCCAGATAACAATTCCATATGGAAAGGGCACTTTAGAGGGAATCTCCCCCATCCATATGCTTTTATGTGGGACCAACGAGTTCGTGGTTGAAGAAAGTTTAACATATAACGATTTTTCCGTAAAACACCATTTCTTGTTAAGCCCCCAGACCCACTCGTCCTTACAATCCACCCTAGGGTTACAACTACTAACAGTTCCAACATACCTAACAACTCTCCTAATTCCTAATTATTTGGGGTTCTCCGTAATCCCGGGTCCTAAACTCTTGAGCTAGAATCAAAACAATTAGCAACACTCTTTCTGGAATCTAAAGCCAATCTAAAGATATTCGGGAAAGCCACCTTAAGTGGAACATCCCCCACCCATATGTCCAACCAGAAGTGAATAGTTCTCCCATTACCTAATATGAACCTAATAAACTCTTAGAAGACCTGTTTTATTAACAAAATGGATTTCCAAATTCCACAACCGTGCCTCCCCCTAACCTCTCTAGCTTCCCAACAAGATACTTCCCAACACTTGGCCACAACCACCCTTCTCCACACTCTCTCGCTCACTCCCAAACCTCTAAATTCATTTGGCCAACAAAGCCCTGTTGTGATCCCGAATCTTCCTAATCCCAAGCCCCCCATGCTCAAGCGGTTTACAACACGAATTCCAATCCACAAGATGAAAATTGTGATGCTCTGCCGAATCATTCCAAAGGAAATTTCTAAACAACCTCTCCATCCTATTGGCGTTTGAGGATGGTACAGTAAAAAGAGATTGAAAATAATTTGGCATAGCTGCCAAGGTAGCTTTGACCAGAGTCAAGCGACCACTTTTCGAAAGCAAAGGAGCTTTCCATGAATCTAATCTCGCTACTATCCTCTCAATAACCGGTTCCCAAATTGCTTGTGATTTATAACTTGCTTTTAACGGAAGCCCTAAATAAGACACCAGAAGAGTACTAATTCTGCATCCCAGTATCTAGGCTAAATTCTCTAAGTCACAATCTGCTCCCACTTGGAACATCTCTCTTGGCTAAATTCATCTTCAGATCCAATACTGCCTCAAAACATAGAAGAATACACCTGAGATATCCCATTTGATGTGCATCCACATCACAAAATATCATGGTATCATTTGCAAACTGGAGATGAGAGATGGTAACATCCCCAGAACCCACTCTAAAGCTAGAAATAACTCCCATTTTCGCCTTTTTGATCATTCTACTCAGCACCTCCGAGACCATAATGAATAAGAACGGGGATAAAGGGTGCCCTTGTCTAAGTCCTCTCGATCCACTAAAAAACCCCGCCGGACAACCATTCACCAAGATCGAAAAAGATGCAGACCAAACGCAAAAGAATATCCAACTTCTCCATTTTGCCCCAAAGCCCATCCTAAATAGGATCTAATCTAGAAAGCTCAAACTCACATGATCATATGCCTTTTCCAAATCCAATTTACAAATAACACCACTCTGACCTGACGACCTCCTATCCTCAATACACTCATTCACTTCAGCACCCCATCTAGGATTTGTTAGCTTGCTATGAACGCCCCTTCTGGGAGAGAAATGATGCGTTTAAGAACCGTCTTAAGCCGCATTGAAAGCATCTTGGAAATGATTTTATAGACGCTACTCAATAGACTGATAGGTTGAAAATCTTTTAGCTCTTTAGCCGCATGCTTCTTCAGAATAAGAGCGATGAAAGTATTATTAAGGTGCTCATAAAACACCTCAGAATAATAAAATTCATCCACCACCTTCATTCAATCACCTTTAATAATATCCCAACACCTTTGAGAAAAGGAAATGGAGAAGCCATCAGGGCCAGGGGATTTATCCCCCTTCATACTTTTGATTGTCAGGAATACTTCTTCCTTTGAAAACTTTCTTCAAATCCAACATTTCTCCACATTCAAAATTTCTATCAAACTCCAAGCCCTGAAGCAGAGGTCTATTTAGATGCTCCTCCCTAAATAGGGAAGTATAAAAAGATTCCACCTCATCTCTGATTTCCATTTGGTTATACAATATTTGCCCATTTATCGAAAGACTGTGTATAGTATTGACACACTTGTTTTGAGACTGTGTATAGACCTCTGTTTCCAAATTCTTCCTTTGAAAACTTTATTCAAATCCAACATTTCTCCACATTCGAAATTCTATCAAACTCCAAGCCCTCAAGCAGAGGTCTATTTAGATGCTCCTCCCTCAATAGGGAAGTATTGAAAGATTTCACCTCATCTTTGATTTCCATTTGGTTATACGATATTTGCCCATTTATCGAAAGACAGTGTATAGCATTGACACATTTGTTTTGACTTTTGAGATGCCACTTTATGAATTTTTTTTGTATTTCTATCCCCTTCCTTTAGCCATCTAATTTTAGACCTCTGTTTCCAAAATACCTCTTCCTTAAGGGCAAGAATCTGATATTCCTTTCAACAAGCATCTCTCTCTAATCTCTCCTCCATAGATAACACCCTCCCCTCTTCCATTAAGTCAAACCCTTTAATTTTGTTTACACATCTCATAGATTCCTCCTTAAAATATCCCAAAGATGTTTGGTTCCAATATTTTAAACGATGCTTCAAGGACTTGAGCTTCAAGGAAAAAATGCGACTAGCTTCCCCTGAAAATGATGATTGATACCATACTTGCTCCACCACATCCGTGAAATCAAGCTTAAGAAACCAAGCCTCCTCGAACTTGAACGGAGATGGTCCCCCCCTCACCCAACCCGATTCCAATCTAATAAGAGAATGGTTAGAAATTGTTCGTGGACATGCCACCTGTGTTCTTTGGGGAAATAAATCTTCCTACTCAGTGCAAAACAAGAATCGATCAAGTCTGCTGAGGGAAGGGGACTCCCTAAAATTAAACCAAGTAAATTTTGCCTCTTTGAGAGGAATATCAAGTCATTTCCATCTTTCAATAAACTCACCAAATTTGGACATTCTGGCATCTCTTCTATTGTCCCCTTTCTCTCATGCATAAATCTGACAAGGTTAAAATCACCACCCAAACACCATGGAAGGTTCCATCTAGCCTTTACATTGTCTAATTCCCTTAAAAATTCATCCACCCCACAACCCAGTACCGGCCTATGCACTCCCGTAAATACCCATTCCTCCAACAAATTAATCATCCTACATCGCACCAAGATCGAAAAAACCTCCACTCTTGCTTCATTTCAAATCATAAGAATTCCACCTGATGCTCCCCACGAAAGGAGCCAACCAATGTCTTGTAGATTTACCTCAAATCTCTTTCACAAATTGATCAGACATAAACTCTCTTTTTGTGTCTTGAAGTACAAAGAGATCCGGAACAAAACAATTTATATCTTTACAGATTGCCACTCTCTTGTCTCGATTACCCAACCCTCTCACATTCCAAGATAGGAGTCTTAGATCCATAAAATCACTTGATCAAAACCCTTTTACCCCTCCTACTTTCCCCATGATTCAAGCTCTGATCATAATTCATGCTACTCTCCAACTTTTTAAGTTCATTAATAAGACGTTTTCCACCCCTAGACACCTGATAAGCCACAATAGCCTCATTCCTTCTCCTGTGTTCAAATTGCCTTAAACAATTCGAATGCTTCCTCCTTAAACCCTTTGTAGGACAAACCTAGAAAAGGGCCAAATGCCTTCACCTTTTGGAGAACCATTATGAAATACGGTCCTCATCTCGTTCTTTCACCCCTTTGAGAAGCAAAACATCTAAATAATCATCCCCTTTAGGAGGGGTGGACCACTCTTGACCCCCTAAAGGACCCAACAAAGACCCCCTACCTGAAGATTGTTTGGATCTTCTGTTGCCAACAAAACAACCGACAAGACCTAACCCAATCTAACTCCCTAACCTTGTTTCCATTCACAACCACCAATTGATTGACCCCCTCATTAATCACATTAGAAAGAGCTTTCCATTGGATATGTTCCTGCATAAAATTATTATCCCCATTCGGCCATTCATACAAATTATCCCTACATAAATCAAGAGCATCCAATAATAAAGAGGAATATAAGTTAGACAATAACGGGTACTGGCCTTTGCATTGGTTTAGATTGAAGCATGATCTTACCTTTCATATGACACAGTCCTGACCTCCATGATGTCGAGTCCTTTTCCCATGCACCATCGACATCTCTAGGGATTTACCCGAATAGCCACCAAATTTAGACACTGTTAATGGATTTACAGATCCAAATCACCCCCCCAAACCATGCTCACGGACAGTTACTGGAGATAGTAGATGGGAGTCGGACCTTGAAAGGACAGCCTGCATCCCACCCGTAAGAAGCCTAGATCTCTGAATTCTAAAACCTTCCATAACTTCAGCCGGATTTGGAACTTCAATCCTCTTCATAGGACTATCGACCCCCAACTTATCCACCATACCTGACGCCCCCATTTTTTCTTATGACACCAAAGACACCTCCTTTCCTCCCTACCTGCCTCTATTGTTGGAGAGGAAGAATTAGAAGTCGGAGACCTCCTCTCGGAGCTATGAAAGCTGCCTAGATCATCCACAACATCCAAGAATTCGAAACCCACGATGCACTAGACTCTCCCTGCACCTCCTTGTCAGATGATACCGCACAAAATCTCTCATTCTCTAGGTCCTTCCCATTCTCGGAGCAAGAAGGAGCCAATGCTTTATTCACCATGACCAACAAAGAGTTTTCGCTCGAAACGCCCGATGATGAGATCCATTGTGTCTCCACCATCTCACCCGATATCTTGTTCGAGTCTATGAAATGGGAACCCACCTCTGAAGCGATCCTCTTCATATGCCCACCCATCCCCCTTGGAATTTGCTTTGACGATGAATCCCTCCATTCTTGTCTTCGATTGCTCCCAAAACAAACTCAACCTGATTTATCGTCTCCCACTGTTTCGAGTGAGTGAAGTTCAATTTAAGTGGCCCTGAAGATGTATTTATCCTCAAGCGATTATCCACCATAGCTGTACACTTAGGGGCAAATTTGGGAATTGATCCAATCCCTTTAGTATTACCCTGAGAAGACCAATTTGCCCTTGAAGGCCCCACTATGTTTTTAGTAGCCTTAAGGGTATTGTCGAACATCGCCAACTCCCCCTTATTATACTTGTGAAATTCCAGAATAGCCCTCGGAGAATTGCCCCGCTTTGCCGGAAAGCATGTATCAAATGGGGTACCATTGACCTTTGAGTCATTAGTTTCCAAAACCCTAGTACTTGCCCTCCCCTGACTTAAGCGATCTTGAGTTGAAGTACCAAGATACTCTTCGACTACCATATGATTTTTGTCTGGCCACCGCAGATCCCCTCCATACGCGTAATCCCAACCACTCAACTGGAGGGTATTTTGAACCTTTCACTGCATCCTTTCCTTCTCACACATAGATACAGGGAGGCGGTCAGAGTCCTCCCTCCAATCCATCTCCACGAAACCCTTGGTAGTGTGAGAAGTATTCTTTGTAGATGAAGGAAGCCTTATCGATCGACACACGACCTCCCCAGCCAGAGATTTGACAGTACGGTCCCCATTTGAATTTGTTCCATAAGCAGGAATCCTCTCTTCAGCAACCGACTCGACCACCCTGCCGGCGATGACTTCTATTTCCAACACGACTGAAGAACAACCCTTTTTTTTTTAAATCCGGCCAAAAACCCTTAGTCATCAACTCCAAACATTCGTCTTCAATTGAAACAATAAGTGGAGAATATTTCCCATTTGCAATCAGAGAAATGACTCTCAGAATATTCCTAAGATCACCACCCCTAATTTCGAGTCTCACCCACCTTAGTTCTTCACATCCCAATGTCTTCTCGTCCATAGCAACCAGACCCCCACAGATACCACCAATGGTCTCAAAAATCTTAGCAGTCCACAAGTTGAAAGGCAACCCCCAAACTCGAATTCATTGTTGTCGAAAAAGCTTCTCATATCCCATAGAAAGAATATTTGGGTTCCATGTACTGAAGTCAACACAGCCCAGTTGGGGGATGTTGATCCTTCTACCCATCATATTATTAGCTTCCGAAGTAGTAGAGATAACAATCATAGCCCTTAGATCATCGATCATAATCCATGCAATTTCATCCGCCAGATACAGGTCTTCACAAATCCTTACCACCATCGATTCCCAGGTGACCTCAATGTTTGAGTGACGACCCAATATAGTTCTAGCCCACACTTCCTCTCCCTCAACTTCACTACTAGACACCATAACAGTCCAATCATGTTCCCTATGGGTAACCTCAATATTGGGTTGACCGGAGGATCTATAGTCAGTCGTTAATGGTGGGAATGACTCTCACATTTCGAGATGACACTACTTGTATAATCGGCGCCTCACCCCCAAAAGATCGTCTAAGAATGCGCACCACATTCACCCAACCCGACGCCTCTCGATCCTCAGGAATGAAATCCGAAATTCCTTTCGATTCCTAAGGATTTAAGAGATTTTCAGGAATTGCCCTTGTTCATTCACCCTTTCTTTCACGGTTATGACTATGTTGCCATCGTCTTTGGATTGGAAAAACTCCACCGGATTAACTTCCCTACATACTTGATCAATTGTCATGCAGAACCATGGGATTAGAGTTGCCCGAAATCGAATTGAGGCCACAAAGCCCTTCATGTGTTCAGTGATCTTGAGAACTTTGGCATTCCCAAAGTATGTAAGTTCAAAGTCAAAAGACTTCCGTTCAATGACAATGGTTTGAATCATTGCATTAGCAAGGAAGCCGGAAACAGAGTCCAAAAAATATCATGTACATGACTAAGAAATTTGAACCACCTCATTGCAAAGTATCAAATCCCAGGCCAAAGCACCCGCCAAAAACCTTACCCGCAGACATCATCGGCAGTCAAACCTCACCTGCAAAATCTCTATTGCGTCCGGATCATCACCTACTACTTAGCTGACATTCATAATCCTTAGAGATGGAACCCTAGCCGGATCATCACCAATAGTCAGATTTTCATTATTCTTACATCATTCAAATATTTAATAGTCATCCAACAACAGCAAGAAAATGATTTTTCCTAAAGGGTAATGTATTTTTCCTAAAAAATCATATTGGATATTTATAAGACTGCCACTACACTCTAATAATTACAAAAATGCCATTAGGCCAAATTATTGGGCCATGCCTAATACAAATTTACCCAAATGAAACAAAACATGGGCCATGAGCCATGTGAGCAATGCTGGACAACATGGCCATGATAGTGCAACCCATTCTCCAATAGGTATAAGTCCAAATAACCTTCAAGATTTTCTTTTGAAGTGGCATGTTCCTTCACCTTCACATTTACCCTCAAATTGTTGTTTCTTCTGTTTATTATTCCGAATAGCACCTTAGAAAATACTTCAATACCCCAAAATCTTTCAAATTGAATATTTATTACGAGGTTACTAACCAACTCTTCCAAAACCTTAAGACGTTAGGAGATACAAGAATTATTAATATCCAACCCCCCTCAGGAGTAACATTGTTCTCTCCAGGGAACACTCAAGGAGGTGCGGCAAAACTTCTACTTCCCCCAGGGATTTGAACTTGCGACCAGACTTGGCTTTGATGCCATATGAAGAATGAATTAACCAACTCTCCCAAAACCTTAAGGTGTTAGGAGATACAAGAATCAATATACTTCAACAATCTTGTATAATCTCCCTTATTCTTTAACACAACCCCAACCCTCATTTTCATCCTTACCTAGTTAAGCCCAAGAATTGTTAACCCAAGGACTTACTTCTAATTCTATTCCCATTAATTACCTTCTAAACTTTCATTCTCTCATTTGCAAATTCCCAAATAGCCATTCCCCTAAAACCTAGCAATTCCAACCCTGCTAAATTTAACAACTGAAATGTTCCTAATTACTTTCAATTACAAAACCCCGAATCTCTTCAAAATTCACCCCCACAGCCACCCGAGACAAAAACCTTTCAAAAATATTACCTTCATGATCAATTCTCCTTTGGATCTTTCGCTACAGAAAGCACCGTAGCGAATTGCCTGTCTTTCTACTCAACTCTCCTACATGGAACTGGCGTTGTCTTCTCAGACTCCCAGCTCAGTTCATATGGAATTCTCAGCCCCCCTCTAAGGTGGTGTTCTTTTGATGGGTAGCATTTCAGGACATGACTTTGACTACAGATCACCTGATGTCAAAAGGGTTATCTCTCGCTGACAGATGTTGTATGTGCTGCCAAGAAGGAGAAATGGTTAATCACCTGTTGTATTTTTTTCCTCAATTTTTTTGCCACTGCTTGGGTGATGCCACTGAAGTACACAAATGTAGTCCATTCTTGGGCTCCAAATTGATTGGTGCCTTCAAACACAAAGGGAGCCATCATGGTAAAAAAGTAATGCTAGAATTATTTAAGATCTCTGATGAATCCAAGATTTTGCAGATCTAAATGTGATTTGGAAAAGTTCAGGTCCACTTTCCTTCCTTTTTTTTTTCTTTTTTTTGAAACTGAATTTTGATGGAGCATTCAAAGGAAATTTGGGCCCAGGGGGTTTGTTATTAAGGACTACAACAGTAAAGTTATGGCCAAAATACTAAGAAGATATTAGTTTTTGACAGGAATTATCTTTCTTTTTTTTTTTTTTTTTTTTGATGAATACAGGAATTATCTATTTTGAAGTTCTACTTTGATTAAGAGTGTTTTTGGATAGTTTTGTAGTAATTAAAGTTGGTCGAGGATTAGTAATAGACTTGTGTCTATAAAAGTGGGTCACATATATGTAACTGGAATAAGTTGAGTTTACGAATAAAATCTCTTGAGTTTTTTAAGTTATTGAGTAATTTTTATGCTTCTTTCTTTCTTTCTTTCTTCTTCTACCTCTTTTTTTTAGGTGGTTCTTAGAGACCATATAAAAGCCTACAACAGTTTTTAAGTTGCTGCGTTTTTTTGCTAATTGATCAAGGTTTTGCATGTTGATTTTATGTCAATACTCCGAGAATGATTGGTACGGTCCATCTTTTACTGCTGCTGGTTGTTTGATTAAGTTCTCTATTATTCCATTGCTTGGATTCCATATTTTAAAGTTCAAATTGATATTTGTTTAAATAGAGTCTTAATTGATTGAATTATTTCAATCAATGTAGCCCTGCAATTTCAAATGGAAGAAGCCTTTTACTGCTTATTTGTTTAGGGGTGAACCTTATTAAAATTTTTAAACATCAGTACCTATCACTGGTTCAAATCCATTTGAGGGATTTGTACTGCATCCTCTCTCTTTTTGAGTGTGCGACGCATCCATGTCAGCATCCTCATCTCAGAAACACCCATCCTATGTGATATTTAATTCTAGGTTTTGCCTAAAGCTTTTCATTTAGCTTGATCCAAAGGCATCAAGGTCTTCACACTTCAAATGCTAGTTCAGAAACTTCTGCTGGCATGTACACAACCCTCAGTACCTATAGGTTCCAATCCCTTCGGATTTGTACTGCATCAGTTTCTATTTTTGAGTTTGCAACTCATCCGTATCAGCATCCTCATCTCAGAAACACCCATTCAATGTACATTTATTTCTTGGTTGCCATTAATTTTGTCTATAATTTTTCATTTAGCCTGATCCAAATGCAACAAGGTCTTCACACTCCAAAAGCCCACCTCTAATCCCCCTCTATCTCTCTCCTAACAGATGAACTGAACTAAGATAATAGAAACGCTAACCTTGCACATTTGAAAAAAGTAGAAATCTATGTATGTATATGTATTGATACTGTAGACATGCATACACACACAAATAGATGGACAAACACATGCACATAGACGGACACACAAACATGCACACGCATACATAACAGGAAAAATTACGAATTTATAAGCCTAGGAAATTTAAATGAAATTCAAAACTCATCCTAAGTCACCAACTCAACAAGTCTAGTGTGTATACCCAGGTTGAGCCAAGGTTGAATTGTGAAAATCCAAAGTTCAACAGTCCACCACAAATATATATTGCACATTCGCTGCATCTATAACTCCGCCGATGTTAGTATCTTCAGACATTGCCGGTCCCAAGCCCGGATAAAGGAGTGTGGCGTCAGGTTGAGAGCCGGCCTTAAAAACTTACTCAAACCATTTAACATGAACATTCACTGCATCTATTATTATAAACTTGATTGCATAAAATTTGCACTACCAAAGAAAACTTAACGATCTGAAACACTTGAAGAAATACTAATGCTTTCAAGAATGAAGCTGCTTTGAAATCCCGGCTTGATTGATTGTAGCATATTTGATGTAGCCTCTAAAACTTTGCCCAAAAATAATCAAACCTCGTTATAGGGTCACCTACATCAGATCCTACAAGCTATCTCTACAGTTTCTTTGTCAAGTAAACTTTTCCGTTTTGAATATAATATCTTGGTTAACAAATTTTTGAGCAACTAGTCATATGACGTAAAATTAACATTCATTTTAGGTGAAATTACTCTACAGTGAGAATTTTGCAGTACATAGATCAACAGTATCACGTTAGTTTCTTTTTTCTTGGTAAATAGCATAACCACAATGGTTAAAAACTCATTTTTTGTTTATAAGCTTTTTCAAAAGAGTAACTTGTGTAATTTTGTCTAGTTGATACACATAATTCTAGTTGGTAAAAAGTAGAGATTTATTTGAAGTAGTAACAATAAAAAAAAAGCAATAAAACACAGTTATATATGCATATCATCATCATTATTTCTTGCTTTAATCAGTGTCAAGTACTTCAGCTACTAAAAGGATTCTCCAGTCTTATTCAACATTAATAAATCAACCAGAACTTTCTCCACAGTTACCATCATGTTCCTTAGAATAAAGCTGGAACTATAAATAAATGACTTGTCCTATTAAAACTGTTCTCTTGTTATTAGACCTCACCTTCTCGATATAATGAGGGAAATAATCCATCAGGTGAAATGACAACAGGTCCTTTCGGTAAAGCTTTTCCATCCTGAAATCATGAGAGAGTTATTTATTCCACAGAAGAAATAATTGTTGCATTTATTTTATCATAGCAACCCCACCTTGCAGCCACAGTCTAGAAGGCAGAAGTACACCTTAATGCCTTCTGATTGACTCCTAGGCAGCCATATGAGATGCATAAACAACAAAGATAGACACTATTCCACAGACCAGATGAAGGACTCAAAGCCAGTATCAATATCAAAGGGATAAATTGTGGTTGATGGCTTGATGCCATCCTAGAAAAATTCTTTAAGCACTTTCCACATTATCAAGGGGATGTCCCTGGAATATTTGTTCCATTGACCCTTGATTATCAAGAACTTAAATCATGAGGTACCAAGGAACATAACAACAACCATAGACCCAAGATTAAATATGAACTAGAAACACCAAAACCAGGGCATCTTAGTACCTGCTTCAGATTTAGAAGAAAACTTCTAGTTAGGTATGCCTGAACAATTGCACGTGCACTCAGAAACAGTAGCTGATAACCATTTTCCTGCCAGTTAAATGCAGCATGGAATCAATTCCAATCTCACACTACATAAAAATGCTGTGTATGAAAAGAAGCATAACAAAAGCTCCTCAAGTATGTTCTTAGGGTTTCTGGGATAAGTTTATTATCTATACCGCCTGCTGAGAAAAATTACATAAATCAAATTCAAACAAAGGAGAAACTTCCAGATAGGCAGCAAAACTAAACACACCTGGGGAGCCAATATTTAATCTGTCCCACCATTGAGATTTAAGACAGAAGTTGAACCAATAGGATACTCCTGATATCTATTTATCCTTTTCAAGGGTCAGGAAAAGAAATTATCAACATTTTAAAACCTCAACCAGAGGCTGACCCTGCAAGAGGGGTAGGCTGATCCCGCTGGGAGAGTCAGTGGGCTGGGAGTCAAAAAATAAAATAAATTGAAATATTTGGTATGGGTCTGGTTGGTATAACGGCGAGATTGACATATTGATGCGGAAAGAAAAACAGCCCATAATAAAATTTGATGGGCTTATATGGGTATTTTGGATATTTGGGGTTTAATATTTTTGTATGGCAATAATTTTTAATCTTCAATTTTTTTCTTCAGTTTTAGATTACTTTAGGTTAGTTTTTTGTCAGTTAGTTTGGGTTATTCCTAATGATGTGCAGTCTTTTTTTGGGGGGTTGACAGACTTCATCTTTCTAGGAAAGAGGTAAAGAAATTTGGCGTTTAGTTCTTGTTGCCGTGGTTTGGGCTATTTGGCTAAAAGAATCAATCAGGTGTTCAACAACTACATTGAAACCAATTTTAGAGTTTTCATTCAGGCTAGGGAATTTATCTTTTTGTGGACTTCTCGTTGTAAGGACTGCTTGTTGAGATACATTGTATTGATGGTATAATTGTCACATTCATACTCTACTGTATACCATACTATACGGTGTGGTAACTCTCAATACATATATAAATACTCGTATAAAGAGAAATAATATACTCATACGATTCCCCCAAATCGCATACTTCTTCTTCTTCTATTTTCATCTTCTTCTTCTATTTGATTTGCAGGCTGTGTATATTTCAAGTTGGTATTAGAGCTCTAGGGTTGGAGTCCTTGGACTAGTTTTACTGCTGTCAACAACTTTAGGGTTGACATCATCAGCCGTACGGCCCCCAAGTGTGTGCGGAGATGACGTAATTTCCTAAAAGATCTCTATTTCTACAATTTTTTTGAGATCATCCCGACAGTGTTTGAGCAAGCTAATGGATCTTTAAGGATTTTTCTATGAAATAACCAGGAATTTTCACCTTCATGTTTTTTAAATGGTGTGATCGATTGGCTGTATTTTTGGGGGATTCTTTCTACCAATTTGCTTCTCCCATATCAAATTTTTTTTTTTTTGATAAATAATCTCACTTGATAATCTCCCATATCATAGAAACCTAAAAAAACAATCTCACTTGATTTTGATGTATATCAAGAGAACTCTGATTTTTTTTTTCTCCACTAGTGTTACCGCCCCCCTATTGGAGTTCTATTTATTTTCTAGATTTTTTTTATGCTGGCAATGTTGGGGATCATTGTGGGGTTAGTTCTACATTCTAGCATATGGTAATATATTGTGGTGATCTTGACATTTCTGAGTATGTTCCCGACTCATTTATAAAAAAAAAAGAAAAAAAAAAAGGGAAGGTATGTTCCCAGCTTTTCTGGGTGTTGATGTGGGTGGATGGATCCTATATGTTCTAGTTGGTGCAATGATGTGGTTAATTGATAGGCTATGTAGCCTTGTGTAGTTGTGTTGTGAAAGACCTGTGGAGGTCTGATTGTGTTTCTTATTGTTTGTGTGTTTCTTTTGGTGGTGATTTAAGTTGAGCTCGATTGTGCAACCTACGTGTTTGGTTTTATGCCTCTATTGGAAGTGAGTTTTTGTTTATTTATTTTTTAGTAGCATGTGTGGGCGTGAAAGCCAGTTTAGTAATCCTTCAGCTGACAAAGACAGGCTCAAATGTGAGCATTGTGGTCGGTTCCGACACACTAAGGACTATCATTGGGATCTCCATGGATATCCTTAAAAGAAACCTCCACGTACTTGTCAACGAGGTGTTTCTAATAATGGTAGAGGAGATGACCGTTATAAAGGCAGCATGTCTAGTGCACATACCATAGCATCTACATCTTCAGAGTTAGATCCTATAGCTGCTATCTCTTTTGTTTCCTTTGATAGTGGTTTATTTCAAGAGGAGATTAAGATCTTCAAACGTTTTATATCTCAACTCAAGCCTCCTTCGGCAGTTCTTATATCTTCTTTTACTCATTTTGGTACATTGGTATCAGCCCTTTCTGCATTTGCTTCTACCACTTTAAGCTCTTGGATCATTGATTCAGGAACCTCTCATCATATGACTGGTATCTTTTCCCATTTTACTTCATACTACGTTAGCTCTAGGAAGGACAAAGTTCGTATTGCAGATGGGTCTTACTGTTGTTGTTGGGCATGGAGATATTCCTGTCACCTCTGACTTACTTTTGTCATCTGTATTTCACGTTCCTAATTTTACCCTAAACTTGTTGCCCATTATTCAACTTACCAAAAATTTAAATTGTGGTGTTATATATTTTTTTCCTTCTTATTGTTTATTACAGGATTTGGTGACGAAGAAGACAATTGGTATGGAACATGAGGACGGTCTATATTTTTTGGATTCCAGTACACCAATAGCTTCTCTGGTTATAAAAAGAAACATCTCTCCTTCCTTTTAAGATGAGTTGTTATAGTGGCATCATAGACTTGGCCACCCTTCCTTCTTTTTCTTACAAAGGATGCTTCCTTGGTGTGTTGTTCATGCTTTTAGTCTTCATTGTGAACCATGCAAATTGGCGAAACATTCTCTCTATCTACCCTATCAGTAATACTAGAGGTTTGTCCTCTTTTTTCCATTGTCCACTCTGATGTGTGGGGTCCTGCTCCAGTTACGTCACTGTTTGGGTTCAAATATTTCGTCACCTTTGTGAATGATTGCTCTAGAGCTACATGGTTTATCTATTAAAGAGTAAAAAAGTGATGTATGTATTGCCTTCAAGTCCTTTTATAACATGGCGGTTAATCAGTTTAATGCCAAACTTGATATCCTATGATCTGACAATGGTGGAGAGTATCCCTATAGTAATCTTTCTTCATTTTTTAAGGAGTCTGGTATTATCCATTGACCACATGTCCGGGCACTCATGAGCAAAATGAGTTGGCTGAACGTAAGAATAGACACCTCCTTAAAATTGCGCATGCCATCATGTTTACTACGAATGTGCCTAAAACCTTCTAGTCTGATGCCATTCAAACTTTTTATGAACAGGATGCTCACACATGTTTTATCTTACAAATCACTACTGGAAGTTCTTTTCCTGATACTCCCTTATTTTCCCTTCCTCAAAAAACATTTGGATGTATTTATTATGTCAATGTACCTAAATTTGATCACACCAGTCTAAACCCAAAGGCACTTAAATGTGTTTTTTTGGGCTATAGTACAAATAAAAAAGAGTACAAATGTTTCCATCCACTTATCCATCCCAAGTTTGTATCTAGGGATGTGACATTTTTTAGTCAATTCCCTTTTTTTTTCTTCTTTTGGTAAGACATTTATTCAAGGGGATAAATCGGGTGAAGAGTTGTTTTCTTCCATTCCACTTCCTATTTTGGTTCTTTCGTATTATTTTGATGGTGGTGGTGTTAGTGGAAATGAGAAATTTGCACTGCAAGTGTACACTAGAAGGAAAAAACAAGGTGATCAGAATCATAACCAGAATTCTCATGTTCCAATCCATGAGTCTCCTTTGGATCCAACCCTTGTAACAGGTAACACTTCTTCCTCTCTTAAGTACTTGGATGATTCTTATAAGCCTATTACTCTTAGAAAGGGTGTTAAATCATGTACTAAATATCCAATATCTAATGTTTTGCTTCTAACTCAAGTCTAGATCAGAGAACTTCTTGCAGGTGAAGATATCCGAGTCTAATAATGAGATCCTCCAAGCTCCATCACCCATGCAACTTTCAGCCTTACCATCTATCAACTAGATCCCTAATCCATTCTCTTTCCTGATTAATAGAACCATCTTTATTCCCTACAATTTTCTTAGTTTCAGCCTTGATAATACTTATTTCACCTACCTATCACCATTTATACTACTCATCTTCCACCATTTAATTTAGAACCCCCTGTATTGCTCTTTCTATTCTCACCCTTTAAGTGATTCCTCTTCTTGCTTCCTTTGAATAAAGTACCGTTAAATTATATATATAAAATAAAAATAAAACTTAAAGACCATGGCCTCTTTCATATCACATTTTCAACTAGTGATCCAAAAATTTTTACTAAGACAATCACAAGAAAACAAGAAAAAAAGTAACCACCACTATATTTCAGATTTAAACCAAATGTCTAAAAGGTCTTGTGACTTTTTAAGCTTTGTGGTGGGACCTTAGAAGTGGAAGGAGACTCCCTCAGTGTCATTTTTTGGTCTTTGAAGAAAGAAGGATGTTCTGCAGAGACTTTCCTAGCATCTAGATTATACTCTTGACCTTTTTTGAAACTATCGGATAATGATGAGATCACTGACTTTCCAGATAGTGGAGCAAAGAGAACTTTCTTATGCATAGAGATACTCTTACCTAAGGTTTTTCTTTCTTTCTTTCTATTCAACATCATCAACTATAATCTTCTCCCCCTGTTCCCCACCCGCATAAAAAAGTAATTACTACAAAAATAAATAAATAAATTTAGTCAACATCAATACCATTCTAGGAACATCTTCTAAGACAACAAGTACTGAACATTTTGAGGCCAATGAGAACAAGGAGATGTCATGATATAGTGTTTTTGAACTCTCTTGCTTCTTGGGTGTCATGGGATATAATCTCTGGATAAACACAAATAAATTATATGGAAAAAAGTTGAATCATGAAAGATTAGAAATAAAAGAACATACCTTAATGGCAGAGAACAACCTTGCTACCCCAGACTGTGTCCAATCTTTCCCAACTAAAGGCATGAACTGGCCGAGGACGTCCGATCTGAAAAAACATGCATCAAAGAAATGAACAAGTCATATTCTGCCTATATTAGAAAGAAAGGCTGACGCAGCCAATGAGAAGAGATTGATGTACGTGCCACCCCATAAGAGAGCCAGATTCAAGATTCGTGAAGATTTAGTCAATCTGAAAACTTTAGGTATTTTAGGAATGTTTTTGGCAATTTTAGGGATTTTTAGGGTTGTTTTCAGTTTATTTTAGGGTCATTTTATTTTACTCAATTTAATTTTAGGGTTTTAGAAATAAGTTTATGGAAAGTATTTAGTCATTTAAGTTAAAAAAAGTCCTATGTAATTTAGAAGTCTTTAGGGAATTTTCTTAATTAAAGTAAGTGGGTTTAGAAGGGCGGATCGTATAACTACTTAAGAGTAGGATTTAGAGTCCTAATTCAATTAGAACTTTGGTATGAATCTTTAAATAGATGGAAGCTAGGTTGTAAAATCAGTTTTTGAAAATTATGAAATCAAGAAATTAATTGGTAGAATATCCAACGTGTGGTGACTCTAAGGGTGGAAGTCATGGACTCCCCTTCTCTTTCTTTCTCTCTCATATCTCCTCCTCCTCCATGAATTGAGGTAAAGTACTCTCTTCTTTCTTTCTTTCATCTCATCAACTTCTCCCACTTTCTTTTTATTTATCTCTTTCTTGAATCTTGTTTTTAATTCTTGCATCTATCTTGTTGATTCTTTAAATTTTCTGCACTGTTTGATTTCTTGGATTAAAGAATCATCAAGAATCTCTATTTGTTGATTTTCTTGAATCTTCCATTAATTAATCTCTACAAGTATGAATTTTAAAGATTTTATATACCTAGAAACCTTGGAATTCGATGAAATTTTGTATGGGAATCCCTCGGAATTCTGACGCATCAGTAGGGGTATTTTTATAATTTTGTGGGTCTTCCAAATAATTACAGAATTGCTCTTTTGGCCATTCTCTCCATCTTTTCTTTGTCTTCTTCTTCTTCTTCTTCTTCTTCTTCTTCTTTTAATTTAATTCTTTCTCCCTTTCTTTCTTGATTCAATAAACTTGTTGCTATCTTTAATTGAAATCTTGATTCTTGAATTGTCTTAATTGAATTTCCTTTATTTCTTTAATTTAAGATTTTGATTCTTCATTTCTTTAATTTGTTTTTTGCTTTCTCCCATCATTCTTCGTATTGTAGGACCAATCTAATCGGTATCCTACATCAAAGGCATGAATCAAAGGTTTATTTGTCACTCATCTGGCTAGAACAATATTGCTAAGAATACTAAAAGCTTCAAAGAAGAAGTCCATACAGGATACTGAGTTATTTCTCTAAAAGAAGTCCTTCACTGTTTTCATTATGTGCAGCATTTGCAACTACAGCTACAATATCGAAATTTAATCAACATAAGATAACCACACACGTGCATGACCATGTACATATGCACATAAGGTACACCCCAACCCACCAAAACACATCCATTGTGCAAACTGGCTCATATATACATGAGCATTTCCATTAACACCTATGGTTATGATGAGACAAATTTGGAGAAAACCACAAGACCAATATCTCATTCAATATACTCTGAGACGTAAGAAAGAACAAGATGAAAAAGCCTGGATTTAGATCCTTTTATATATAGGAACAGATATATGTTAAGAGTGACTCGCAACCTGTCATGCCATTTTGTTTAGGTACTGCCAACACTTTCAGGGCTGCCTTCTTGAGAAAAAAAGAAAAGAAAAGAGGAGAGTGTTGTTGAAGACCACATACAAAGTAGAAGAACTTAGAAAATGCTTCCAATGCATCCTAACATAGTTCGCTTTTTCTTGAATGGTAGCATCCTAACATTGGTATAGACTCTGAAGCTGTAAGTGCTAGTACAACACACAGTCAATAAGCTAAGGAACTACCACACTAGTAACAAAAAATGGTCTGTGGTTTCACCGCAATGCATTAATAAGTGTGCCATGTGTTCCAGAAGTCATCCTTTTTTATCAACCTTCAAGGATTTGGATGTAATATAGCCTACCTGAAAGTGAAGTGAAGATAAGGTTCTTGGGAACTTAAACACATGCAGTCTTTCCTGGTGTGGAGAAACTTGTACACAGAATAAACCGATAATTTCTTCAACCCTTTGGACTGTAATGCTAAATTGAGACTGATACATCAAGCAAAGAAAGATGCAGAATGTTGTGTGGCAGAGCCTCAACAGCACCACAGACACCATAAGCTTTTGACCATAGGCTGAAAGATAACAATGGGGAGAACAAAGAATTACTGCAATATATCGTAAGGGCAATTGATACTAACAGTTCATAAGATAGATTAACCTGAAGAATACTCGAACATAAATGGGAAAGATTTGGTTATAGAAGAGAAAGATAAGACAAGTGATGCACAAGAATATTTCCTTTAGGTCTATCAAAGTCAATGACTATGTAATGGCTTTGCCATTGCCCCAGAACAGCATCCATCAGGACCATCACTCTACTGTGGGTTATGGATAACATAAGGTAGATGTACCATGAAGCTCTTTCATAAGCTAAGAAAGAGCCTTTATAGCTTGATACGAAAACTTTTAACAAGTACCTCTCCTTCTTAGAAGGCCACTAAACTCTAAAAAGTTCTTGTTTTGGTTGGTACCAACACAATGATTTTTCTTCAACAAAAAAAAAATCTTCCCTTGTTGACTTTTTATGGTGTTTTTAACATGTTCTGAAGTCTTAGATATAGTTCTACATTCAGACACTTTCCAAGATTTGGTAAACTTTCTAGACATTTTCATGTACTTGTATTTTACTACATAGAACATTAACAGAAGTTCTCTAGTAGGGTTTCTAGTTGTCACAGTGCCAAGCATATCCTGTTCATTTCTCTGCATCAAAGTAGGTGTCAAAGCCTGATTCATATCTATGTTAACCTTACTTTATCTAGTGTTAAATGTCTGTTTATGAGTTGTCATAGATCGTATGTCTAAGAGTCTAAAACCAGACAGAAAGTAGGTTCCTACGACTGGTATATTAACTTTATTGATAGTATCCGATTAACTTTAAAATTTCTGGTTACCTTTTGGCAGTGCAAGAAAATGTAAAAAAATACTTTACTAAAAAAAATGATAAAAGAGAACCTACATTGACTTTATGCATGTTTTGGTAATGAACAAATTAGCAGCCTAATCCATATAAGGACTTACTTGGTAATGGTTCCATCAACATCAGAGATAACTATCCGTGCATTCCACTTCCACAAGTAAATATGGGCATCAACCTGTTCACGAAGATTGAATGTTACCAATTTAACTGATTATCACTGTCAACTATAACTATCAAATTATAGGGATGAATGGCTGACCTGTTGGGTTCCTAGAACCCTGGTAGAAAAGTTGAAGGTTATCATATTTTGACCTTGTCTCAGATTCAAAGATGCAATCTGCTCAGTTGTGGGGATATTTATCCTTAGTAACTGCTTGTGAGGAGACTTACTGCCACCATTGGATGTTGGAGTTGGCTCCACACGTGGGCTTTGTGAGCCAGGTTCTGAATCAACAAATACATCCTCATTTGATGAGTTACTGCTAGTGTGCTGAAGAGTTTTAACCCTCCTAAATGGGATTGGCCAAAGCCTCCATCTACGGCTAGTAGGGGTGGATGTGATTTCAGGAGCATCTTCCCTGGGCTTTGGTGTCTCATCCTGTTCCAAAGGAATTGCATCTTTCGGCTCCAAAGGTAAATCTAAGCCGAATGCAGCCATTCCAAGAATCACAGGAGCTGCTTTATCCCATGTTAAGTACCTCTCTTTCAATCTGACTATAAGGTTTTCATTCTTAGTAATCAATGCTGCAGAAGCTTTAAAATCCTCTTCAGATATGCGATGTGCATCAAAGGCTACTTCAGCTGGACCCAACCCCATACCAGCATTAAGTAAGCTCCCGCAAAGAGAAATCTCAATTCCTGCAAGCAAATAAAACAAATGATGAAACAGAATCAATATTATATTAAGTTGAGAAAAACAAAAAGGTTAGTACATTTTCAAAGTAAATATCCTCAGAGGTTCTTACCCATGCCTTCCCAAGATCTTGTCCTTATATCAGAAGGTCCCTTATGAGGTACCATTCTCTCACTGTTACCGGATTCTTCATCAGGTGCAGGTATTCCTGGACTACTTTCTATCCCATGAGCTTCTGGTGCTGAACTAAATCGTTCATCCTTCCATCCTGGATAATTGCATACAGAATGGTCAGATGTGCTGCCAGAATCTATAATATCTGATCTCTCAATCGTCAATGAGTTGTTCTCAAAGCCCCCAATTTTAATGCTTAAACCTGGAGACTTAATGTTGCAGGCAGAATCTGAACTAGGCAGGGGTAACCCATTACTGTTTTCAAATTTATGATCACATGTGACTTCAGTTTGCTCCATTTCTGAAATACTGGAGGGAGAAATCTCTTGTGATTCTTTGGTACATTCTTTTGCAGCCAATTCCATGCTTGGAGAACCAATGCCTTGTGAATCTGTATCTCCAATGTGTATGATTGGTTCAGATAACTCCAAGCAACTTCTGAAAATCTCTTTCTTACTCAAATTAACTCCATCTGCCGAATTACTATGCACACCAAGATCTCTTTCCATGTTTTCAATTTTATAATTCTCCTGAGTTTGACTGACAAGTTCCCCAGCAACTTTACAAACTTCAGACAGATGTCTGTAAGCATTATTATCATCACATATAGGTACAACACCCTTCGATGCACTAGTAGGTGCAGACACACTCATATCACTTAAACAATCAGCAGCCCATGCATCTTCACCTATACTAAACTCCTCATTACCTCTAGTAACCTTGGCTCCCTCACCGGGACCCAGGTGAAACTGTGGTGTACTTAACTGCACATAATCTGTGTTTTGTTCCAATGAAGAGATGGGTGCTGTCAGTACATGCCCATCCACACTCACCAATACCACCTCCGAATCTGAATCCTGAGATTCCATCACGTTTTCCATGTGACCTAAGCTCTCATAATGATAAGAATCATACTCCGATGACCCGACATAATCCCCTCCAGGCGATTTCTCATTTTGAAATTCATATAACTGCCTCTCATTATCAGCTTCACCATTCTCAATCTGGTCCATACTTATGGAGACACATTCATCTGAAATCTGAACCACATCGGCATTGGATACAACACTCTCATTTCGAGAAAGACTAACACTATAATCATTACTACTACTACTACTATAATTACTATCCTTTCGTGAAATTTCTGAATCGTCAGTCTTGCTATCTTTACCGGGTGTGACCTCTCTGATGAAATAAGCTTCACCTGAATTATCAAGAAACATATGGAAACCAGCTTCCACACCATTTACCGAGATGCGAACAATCTTCTCAGCACCTTTGAGAACGCCCTGAAATTTGCCAAATCGCACATACCAAGGCGTGCTCCGGTACGTCCCGTCCTGCTGCTCTACCACAACAATATCAACAGCCCCACCAAAGGGATGGAATGGGGTGGCAACAGAGTAAACACCCTGTGAAATTAGACTCCCGACCTTACCCACCACATTCATCTTGCCTGCCCAGCTAACAACGTAGCAATAATTCGAAAAAAAAAAGGGTCTAACAAAGGCTCAAACAAGTCCCCAAACCTTAATCCTTCCTCTTCAAGAAGAAAATACCACAAATTAACATAAATTATTATTTCCAACAACTAGAAAAGCAGAAGAATTTCTCTTCTTGATTATAATCGTATTTCTTCCGTAAAATCTGCACGAAATGTGATTCGAAATAAAAGATTCAATCAACAGAACTAAACAACAGTAATTCATTTCAAATAACAAGAATAAAATCGACCTAATAGTTATCATTTCGAAGCAAATTGAAACCCTAGAAACCCTATATGTTAATACTACAGATTCACCGTGAAAGAAAAAGAAATATAATCAAAATAGAACAAAGAATGCGAGAATCAAGAAATGAGGGGAGGAGGCTTTTCAGATTAATATTCGAAATTCAAACAGATTGAAAATGGAGAGAATCGGGTTCGAAGAAATCGCCACAAGAAGGCATGCTTACCTGACAGCTGAAGACTAAGGGAGACGACGAGTTTTGCCTTTTTTTTCTCTTTGCCGTTATCCCTATTTCTTTCTGTCGATTCTCAGACATAAGCACCGACTCCTGGGGGGGGGTCGGATTGGATAACGATCAGAGTCCGATGTGGTCCTCAATAGGCTATAAATAGGTATCCATCGAGAATTATGTATCTAAATGCCCACGCAGACTTCGTATAATTACAGAAATACTTCCATCGTTGACCTGGAAATATACGTTCTTCTGGAGAATATTCGGGTAATCTTACCTATTTTTCTTAAATTACTTACAACTCTTTTACTTTCATTTTGGGGGCTTACCCGCACCACCGCTATCGCGTTTTCGTGTAAAATCAAAATTTTTAAACATTGTAGAAAGACCGAGATGCCCTCAGAACCATTCAAATTGGTTTCCCAATCGGAAGGAATCCGAATACCCCATTTGTCGGCCCTGCATATGGGCAGACATTAGGCGTTCATTATGGGAGCAAACCCAATCCACATGAGGCAGGAGAAAAGCCCTGAGATCCCCTCCAGCCTACGAACAAGGGACGAATCTGCCAGTTTTGTCTCCTACCGGAAGGAGAGGATTTTTTTCTCGAAGAAAATGATGTTTATGCTCCCACCCTTAAGGATTTGGTACAATCCCTTAAGATGAGATTAAGTCAGTTTAGCATCAAGGGCCGCATATCAACAACGAAAAACATCCCCCAAAAATTGTAGATCACTTTTTTGTTGATGATGTGTTGGCCCTTGATATTGGCTGTCTTAGTCTCACCTTAAGGGGATTGGACCAAATCTGGGCCAGCTCCCCCCTTATAGTTTCTTCTTGAGAAAGAAACAAAAAAGATATTCTGTCTAAGGATGGTGTCCTGGGCTTCAAATGGAATAGAATGGGTGGGGTTTTGATAAAATTTCAAAGTCCCACCCACTTTATTCCATGTGAAGCCCTAGAGAATACTGGACACCATCCTGGATGGAAAGTCTTGGACAGAACATTTGTCATTGAAAGGAAATCACTTACTGTTCAAAATCCCTATATGGTCCAAACGGTCCTAGTACAGCCACAATGTGAATGACTTTTCATTCTCAAGCATTACTCGGGCCAGTAGGGGTGGGCTCGGGCCGGAGTTTGGGCCCTGCCTTCATTAATTGATCAGGTCTCGGGCCGGCTCATGAATTAAAAAAAAAAATGTTGAGATATAGGTGTGAACTCTAGACCTATCCAAGGTTCAAAATTTCGATTTTGATGGATTATTCGTCATGAGGATTAATAAAAATTTCACTAAAATGCTTCGAAATATTATAAAAATTATGAAAATTTCGATATAAACTGTTATGAAAATTTCAATCTATGTTGAGCATGATTACACACTCTAGACTAAAATAACTATATAAAGCATTTA
>JAOXJP010000003.1:980937-1012959 GCA_025762735.1 Platanus orientalis
GATGGCTTTAGACCATAATCTCGTCAGGGAGGACACCCCTAACTCGGTTCAACCCTCAGTGCCCTCTAGGTGGTCTCGTTTTGCTAACATCTCCTACACTGCCACCGACGTCTTGTCTATTGTGTCTACGTCTCGACTTAGGGATCCTTGCCAATATTTTCAAATCCCCGTTTCGATCAAGCTGAGGGTTCCCATGTTTGGCGAGTGGGCATGTGCCTACTTTGCAGATGAAGTCTCTATGTACGAGCAAACACTAGAGGCTGGTATTCGTTTCCCAAATTCGTTGTTCGTTCATCAATTGTTGACTCACCTCCGCCTTACCCCATGCATGGTCTTATGGTTGGCTTGCAGCGGCGGTCAAGATCATTTGACCATACCTAAGTTTTTTTACTGTTATAAGGCAGTGAAGCTCTACTAGCTGATGGTACTTTATCACTCGGACCCCCAACCGTGCACTTATAACCGGCCTCCCAACCTTGAACAGGGATTAGAAGAAGAGGTTTTTATTAATCTCTGGAGATGGATGGGAGTCTTACTCGTGAGACGCACCTAGTGACCGGGTCCACACTGTCTCTAAGATTAGGGGGGAGCCTCGTCGGGTAGGTATATAATTTTCTGTTACCTCTCATTCCTCCTTGCTTAACTTTGTCTCAGTCGGGATGACTTAATGTTGACTCGCTTTTTTTTTGTAGTTTTGACTGAGTGACCATTGTTTGAGGCTAAGCTGACCAAGCTTGATCGTGCATTCGTGCACCTTATAAGGGATTACTCATTGTTGGTGAATCCCGAGTCTCTTTCATCTTATCTGTTGGGTTCCAAACTTCCCTTGGTCAGGCATCATTAGGGTCCTACTACCGAGAGTCCTCCAATTCCTCTACCTGAGGCATCCCGACCTTCCATGCCCGAGCCTCTAGAGGGTACCTTCCTTAACCAAGCTAGACATGTCATCATCATCTGCCCCTTCATTCCCTAGCCTATTAGTCTGGTCAAGCGTTGGGAATATGAGTACCACGGTCGGGCATCTTTACCTATAATTATCTATATAAAAAAGGTATTATTGATATAGGCTAAGGAAATGACTCCATTGATAATAACTAAAAATTAGATAAGAATATGTGTATTTACCAAAATACTCTTGTCCAACATCACTTGTATTGTACTAATATGTATCTCTCTCTTAGACTAGAGACGATTTGAACTCACAAGAAAACTATTATTTGCACAAGTCATAAGAAATGAAAATTTTAGGTTTGAGGATGCAATACACATACACTTGTCTCACAACCCATCTTTACATTTGGGGATACATGGAAAGGATCTTCTTCTGCCACATTATAACTCTTTTAAAGTCCTATCTAATAGGTGGCACGAAAGGATTAGTGGGAAAAAAGTGAAAATCAACTTTCAAAAAATGTCATACACTTTTTCCCTTCAATAGTGTCCTACCACATGTTAGACAGGACCTTAACAGGTCATAAGCGGTAGGAGAAGATCCGGTCTTGGGGATACATGTAGGACTAGGGTACCGCTTAGGAGATTGCCTGGGCCAAAATGAATGGGTGAAACTTAATTAACTCTGTTTGGTTTTCACTTGGAATGAAAACATTTAATTCTGGTTTGTCATAATACTTGAGTGCATATGAGCCACAACGAAAATGGATTGTTTTCAGTTCGCCAAAATATGAATGATAGCATAAATCATTACATTTTATAAAAAAAAACTTTAAAAAATGACTTTATTTCTAATTTTAGTTAATAATTCAATATTGAATCTAAATAAGTTCATTTTGAAACATCACCTTATGGCTTCAAATGCCATAAGAACTAAAATTGAAATGATTTCATTTACAGGTGGCAACCAAACACAGCCTATAAAATGATTTTGTTAGATATCGTCCAATTTTTGAAAAGGAGATTACAAGGGTAGACAAAAATACAAACTCTCATGGTACCGGTTGTTTCAAAGCAAGCGTTAGATTGAGGAATCTGTAAAATTATGATAGGTCTCCAATGGCTGGCATTCACTTGTGGTATGTCCATTGGTTATGATAAATAAAATATAAAATAAATTTCTCTCAGCAAACATGTTTATTATAGGAAAAGGTTTTCTAGGTGGACCACTAAGATTTTTTTTCTCTTAGGTGGTCTTTCGTATTTCAGTCACTAAAAGGGATGACTTGCCATGAATTGAACTTTTACACTTACGCTAGAGGGATCTGTTTGCAAGACGTCTCATGCATACTAGTCTTTAGAAAGTGAAAATCACCATCCAAAAAAAGTGGTTGGGCACGTGTGTGTCACATAACTTCTTGTGAACAATAGAGGATCTTGGTTCCTCCAAATCATCATCTGTGGCTTACTCATGGCAACCGTATAACTGGTCTGAGAAGCTGACATGTGGCCAAAAGGTAGGCTGGAAAACCCAACCTAGGGTTATTCTTGTGTATACACACAAGAATGTTATTCCAAAATTCCTAGGTTGATTCATTGGTAGAGGGTGACGTGGCAATTTATGAAGCCGTTTTGGCCTTCCAATTAAGCCATCACATGGAAGATTCATGGGTCACATAAATTTGTTTGCTTGATCTATTCAAAAATTAAAATAAATAAATAATTAAAAATTTGTTTGCTGGATGACTCACCTCTTCCCCTCAATTCTCTTCTTAGTTTGACAATGAAAACTTAGTTTTTGGTGGCGAAGTTTACAATGAGAAATACGTCAACAGCAGTCAGAATGTTCATAGTATGTTGAATAAAATATCCGTTGTTCCCAAGTCCATCGATTGGCTTATTTCAATGATCCAAACCAAAGTTGCAAACAATAAATATATAAAGAAAATCTCCCCATTTCTCTCCAAATCCGATCAAAGCCAATAGAATTTGATTTGTGTTCTCTAACCACATGGAGAAACTTATGGTGGTGTTGCTGGTGTTCTTGGCCTCGCAAGCCTTCAAAGCCTCCTCTCAGAGTATGTTTTTACCTATTAATTTAGTTTCAAATTCATCATTGGGAAATGGGTTTGGATCGATTCCGGCCTTCTTATAGCCTGTTAGGACCCGTTTGGCCTTACAGGTCAACACATCACCAAAAAAAAGGATGTCGGGTAGATCCAAATCGCCCGTTTGGTGATGAATAGTAATAACTTTGATATTTTTCTTTCTTTAACGTGTAAGACCTGTTTCGATGATTATTATCATTATAATCTACAACTGCCATCAAACAAAAATGCCATCCTACTGAAGGTTTTCGGAGAAAACAGGCTGAAACTCTCTGTCAGCAAAGTGGATTTCCTTTTGCAAAAAAACAAGCGTCTAGCAACCCTCCTACCTTGGGTAGTGATCAACTACTGTTCCAAAAAAAATACAAAGCAAATATATTAAAAAAAAAAAAACTCAACTGGGATGCAACAGGTGGTTTTCACTTTTTGGACACATATCAATCAGTGCCTAGCATAAGAGGCATTTTGGCAAGAAGAAATCCACTTTCTGCCATCCGGCCATCATAATTTTAAACCGGAGAATGATTGTCTGTGTTGACACAGACCTCTAAAGGCAAGCCATTGATTGACACATGATGTATTTTGTGAATTTGATGTCTCTTTTTGACCACCTACTTTTTCACTTGAACAGTTTTTTGGACATTTTTACCCTCAAAAGAAAAGCATGTCAGTTTATAATTCACCATAGACACTAAGCATTTTCATAAACCCATCTCCCAACCCAGTAAAACCTGTTTAAGAAACTCAATTCAAAAAATCATTTTTTTGTCTAATTAAAAGTATGATGGTTTAGATTTTTCCTTTCCGGAAGAAAATGTTCTGTAATGAAAAGGTGTCTAGTGTGTATGGTGAATTGTAAACAAACACGTTTTGTGTTGGGGTTAAAAACATTCAAAAAAGTGTTCGGATGAAAAAGTTGGTGTCTCAAATGAAACACCAAATTCATTCAAAAAACACATCCTGTGTCAATCAATGAGAAGTTTGTGTCAACATAGACAATCATTTGTTTTCAAAACAAACTTTTTTTATAATAACAATAATAAAACATAGGCTTTGGATCCCTGCCGGACCTGTTATGACCTATTAGGATCTGTCTGGCCTAACAGATCAACACGTCACCAAAAACGGAGGTTGGACAGGATCCTGTTTGGCAATGTGTCAACCTGTTAAGCCATAAGGAGGCCGGATAGCATCCAAACCTTAAAACACATAAAACTCATCCAGATTCTCTCCTGCGCACAAGTAATCTTGTGGCTTCAGGGGACTACACATTTCCCAAAAAAAGTAAAAATAGTATTTTGGATGGTGATTTTCTCTTTTTTGGGTCATATGTGTATGGCTCTTGAAACCACAAGATTACTTGTGGGTAGGCGACGATATTGTTGGTCCAGCCAGGCCTTCAAAAACTTAAGCATAGACTTGCCTTGAGCTTTTCTCTCTTTCTTGATAAACCTGATGAACTTGGACTTGAGGTATTCTTATTTTATCTATGTTGCCGGTCTCAGGCATGACAGGATGGTGGAGCATCGACTGTGGACTAGAATCAAGTCACTCAAAATCTAACTTTCGCATAGCTAGAAACTCCATTCGCTGGATGACAGACGACTTGTTCGCCAAAGATGGTAGTAATACGTTGGTAATGGTTACCCATAGACATGCCCTTGAACAGATGAACTCACTTCGCTTCTTCCCCAACCGCACCGCTAAAAACTGCTATCGCTTGCCAGTTTATACAAATATTAGGTATATCCTTCGTGCCGGCTTCTACTACGGCAATTACGATACTCTCTCTAGCCCTCCAACTTTCCTTCTCCTTCTCGACGGCCACCCATGGGCCACGGTCACTGTTCCCGCCAAAGACCCCATCTTCCACGAAGCAATTTATCTAACAAAGCGTGACAACCTTTTGGTTTGCTTGAATCATACACGAGAAGGCCAGGTTCCCTTCATTTCTTCACTAGAGGCTGTACCCTTATGGGTTGCTCTGTATCCCAAGATGGAGAGGAATGCCACCTTCCACCTTGTGACTAGGATCAACTTTGGAGGCGATGAAATCAGGTACGCCTAGACCACATCTTGGGTAACAATTGATTAACCGGGCTGATATCCTCTACGCCACCCCCCTGTGCAACGCTCAAGGGAGGGGGGGGGGGAGGTGGGCTGAAATCATCTGCGCCACCCTCCCTGAGTGTCCCATCAGGGGGAGTGTCGCAGATGATTTCATGCCGAGGGAGGTGATGTGACATCCCAAAAAGTGAGTTGATCCCCCCCCGCCTCCCTCCCCCTTCCCCAGTGTGGCCCTTAAGCCTCGGACAAGGGGGGTGGCATAGAGGATTTCAGATTAACCATGTCAAATATGTAACCTTGGTTTTAAATTGGTTAGAATTAGCCAACCCTAACCCCCATAAAAACTGGGGTTGATGAATCCTAGACTTAGGGGTGTCAATGAGCCAAGCTTTGTCCAATTGAGCTTATGGTCGTCACACAATAATTAGGCTCAGGCTCGTCATGAGCTTGAGGTGCCAAACTCAGGTTCGGTTCATTAAGATTTAGGTAAGCCTGGCTCAGCCCACCAAACTCAAAAACTTTAAACCCGAATTGAAGCCAACGTCCCAGTGCCCTGGCTGTTGAGGCATATGTCTTCTGTAGGGAAGACCCAGGGTCGTTTCCCTGGAAAGTGGGGGTAATGGACAGTTGAACTCGGGTTGGGGGGTTAGGTTGGGTGAGATGAGCAGATGCTAATGTAGACCTTTAGAGGTCGGTACCAAAAGAAAACAAAGTTGAGAAGCCCAAAAGGGTATGACCGAAACCTAGCTATTCTTTTAACGAACTGAGCTGGTGTAGCTTGGCTCAGGCTTATAAGTTAGCTACACAAGCTCAATTACATGCTTAGGCTCAGCTCTGTGAGCTCATGATGATCCAAGAAGCTCCAAGCGAAGTAGCTCGACTCATTGACAGCCTCTGTCCTAGTGTAAGAATCCGGTTGGATGTAGCTGTTTTGGATTGAACCAGTTTGGTTGATGAATAACCAGCTCCAACTTAATCCGATGTCAAACTTTTGTGGGATTAACTCAAAGTTTCACCCTGAAAGCAGGCGGGTCGGCCCAAAGTGGAAATGTTTTGGATACTGATGGCTTTGTGAACCCATTACCTCAATAGTAACGTCTCTGATTTTGGATCATGAATGGCAGATTTTCAGGATTCGGATCATATGAAAAGTACAACAGGGTTTGGAAACCCCAACAAGCCACCCCACCCAACTGTCGCAATGTCTATAACTACCCAGACTTCGGATCCCAACCGGAAAATGACCCTCCTTATTCAGTGTTAATGGACGCCATCCAAGCACAAGATGCTTCAGATCCTATCATCCTGTCCGTTGATCTACCCAACCAGACCCCACTCCAGGCTTGCTTCATTTTTTACTTCGCCGGACTAGATACCTCTCCTACAAAGACCGATAGTAGGGTGTTCAAGATCAAGATCGATGGTCGAGAAACGACGAGGAGCAATGTAACTCTCGAAGTCGATGCATGCAAGGCAGTTAGCATATACCCCATCACAGTAGCGGGTCCCAGCATCAATATAACTCTAACCCCTATGAAGGGGTCCACCTTGCCACTGATCATCAATGCGATGGAAGTATTCACAAGGGCAGACCGATCCTCCGCTGTCACACGTGAACGTTTCTCTTCTATATATCTTCCTCTGATTCAACTTCTCAGTTTAATAGGCATTCTACTCGTGTGAAATCATGTAAAGGGGTACTTGGCTGATAAACCTACGAGTTGGGTTTTGGCATGCAAACCAAGGCAAACACTTCATTTGTAAGTTACCATTTCTTCCAATGGTTGGTTGGTCATGAAGATTTACCCTTTCTTCAACTAGCAATTGGATCATATTGTTGGGACTTGGGAGATTTTCATATAATCTTTGATGAATTTTCGATACTTTGGAAAGCACATACAGCTTCTCGGTTGTAGGAAACTTTTCCTTTCTTCCGCCAAAGCTTCATTGAGGGAATACAGTATAATATAACAATGTTCTTTTTAAGTTAATAACCTCAAGCATTTGAGCGTACTGCATGAACAAAAAAACACGAAAGACCAAAAAAGAATTACCCTTAGCCAGCTTAACTCGCTTGAGCTGATTAGATCTCCTAAAAGCTTGAGATATTAGCACATTTAAAGCAAAATGTCAAAGCAGAATCCCATAACCACCAATCTGTTGCAAGTTTTGATGTTGAAAAAGCAAGTCAGGATTAGGTGCAAATGAATTTCATGCAAACAGGTGTAAACGGCACAAGGGGACTGACACATCAGCACTGAAAAGTAATTTACACTTTTTGGGGGCACACTAATCACATTTCAAGGCTGATGTGTCCACACCCTGACACCGTTTGCATGACATTCAATTGTACCTATTTTTTCTGTGAAAAAGTTTTAAGAGCATGGTCCAGAAAAAAAAAAGTATACACAACCGATGGTTCACCAGATTACCCAGACGGCTGGGATTAGGTACAAACGAAGTTCAAACAAATGGTGCGCTACACCAGGGGGCTGACGCATCAGTGCCAAATAGTGACTTGCACTTTTTGGGGGGCGCTTATCACTTTTCGGTGCTGATGTGTCTGCCCCCTGGTGCCGTTCACACCCATTCTTATGAACTTCATTACTACTTAATCCTCTGCGTTACCCGCAATACTTGATGCAATGGTAAACTACTTGAATGAAAATTTGCTGGCTCAGAGGAACCTGAACAAGCCCAAATTAGGCAACAAAACCCACTTAATTTTCTTTAAACCTGCAAAGGGCTTGGCTAAGGTCTATTTAGATGAGATAATTGAGTATCCATCAACTTGCCCACCAAAGTGTGAAAATATGTTAAGGGAGATAATCTTGTGACCAATGTATGACCATACCACAAACTGACACGTGGTGAGTACAGGATTAAAAGCATAAAAAAAGTGTCCAATTCAAAAAGTAGGTGCCCAAAAGAGGCACCATGTTCAAAAACACATTATGTCAGTCTGGTGCATGTCACACTTGGTCACAGAAGATTTGATTCCAAATCGGAAAATAAAAAAGAAAAGACAACCAACCTATGTATGTCGTACCACTAGCAGGCCAATGGGTTAAAAGAAATAAAACAGAAATGCGACTACTACATCTAGAAACATCAAGACAAATACAAAATTGGTTAAAGATTGTCAAATGAAAGGGAAGCTGGAAACTAAATTACAATGCAACAATGCGCCCAATGAGCTGGAATTTTACAAGGGAAACGTTCTGTTAATGTTGAGGTGGCGCTGGTCTCTTCTCCAACAACTCATAATGGACAACAAAGTTATCCTGCACCCCAAATCGCATTGTCAACAGAGTAGCTAACTACAAACAATAAATTCCAAAATTTTGTGCAGAAAGAACACGAGAAAGATGTGTTACAACCTTGCGAATTGTTTCCCATGTGTTTGGATCAAAACAGAGGTAGGATCCCCTCTCGTATGTGTTTGTCTTGACAAGTGGTTCCACGTTCGTGACCCTTATGAACCATAGGCGGTGCTCTCTGTGGTAGAACCACCCTCTATTATACCTGCAAAACAATGGAGAGAGCAATGCTCTTAGTAATTGCAAATGTGAATTATCAATATAAAAGAAAGCACTCCCCATACAGAAAAGAAGGAAGTTACACTACAAAGCCTATCAACAGAGACCAATATAATACAGAAAAGAAAAGCAGGAAGAGTGCAAACCAAAGAAACAAAGACAATCGCCAGGCTGGTAAACCAGAGAAAAGAAAATGAAAAGAACAGAAAAGAAAACAACACCAAAGCAACAAGCAAGAGAAGAGAAAGCAGAAAAAGAGGCTAAACAATAATGCTCCTAAAGGAATCCCAAGCCTTGACATAAAAATCCCTGGAAACGGATAACCAATCATGCAAGAGCCTAACCACCAAGATGATGAACCCATTAGGATAAGCAGAATTCCCCTCAAAATTTATTTTATTTCTCTTTCCAAATGCCCTAACAAAAGCCCCAGGGAGATGGTGCCAAAGGGAATAAGGAACCCCATCCAGATCCCTCATCAACCACCTCAAGATAAGGTCACAAACCTAGAAAGGAAAAGGCCACAAGACATTCTTAAGAAAGAACTGCCAAATCTGAGACACCATCAGATAGTAGATCAAAAGATGGTTCACTGACTCCTCTCTCAAGCACATCACAAAGCAATTAGCCAACTCCCACCCTCTTCTCTTCAAATGATCTAACGTAAGAATTTTATCTAGGAAAGAGGACCAAAGAAAGACAGAGACCTTCATAGGATAGACAAACTTCCAGATGATCAAGTGAGGGAGAAACCCTGACCCAGGAACAAGCCCTAGGAAGCACTTACCAGAGAAAGTACCTTTCTCATTGAAAATCCAAACCCAATCATCAAACTGACTTGGAATTAGACTAACGCTATCACTCAACAACCTCTCCATCTCATCAATCTCCCAATCATTAAGGTTCCTTCTTAAGCGCAGAACCCACCCTCCCCCCTTAGACAGATCTTAGTGATCCGCAACCAACCCGGACTTACATAAGGCCAAACTGATGATCATACCGAACTCCGCCTTTAGCAAAGTCTCCCCACACTAAACATCCTCCCAAGTGCAACTGTTCAACCCAAAGCCAAGCTGAAATCTGTTGAAATCCCAAAAACCAGGCTTTCTTTTGAGGATAGACTTCAGGAACTTGGCTCGAACTGAAATATTTTTAGATAGATCTTGACGAAGTCTGACTCTTAGTAATGATTAGCTGCATGGTTGGAGGAGGACCAAGTTTGGATTCTTTTCACGAATCCAACCGAATAGATCTCTTCCTTTTAGGCTTCTACTAAACTTTATTCTGGCTTTCAGAATCAAGCTTTTGATTTGGAACAGAAGAATATATAAATCTGGCTAGTGCGGCTTCTCATTCTGTTTTTAGCTTTTCCATATCAACAACAAACTCTTTCAACTGTCTTTGCATATCACTGAGAAATCTATACGGTCACACTTCTGCTCTCTCATCTCCTAAAGTCTGCATTGAAGAATATCACTTTGGCATTGAAGAATCACGTAGAACCACTTTTCATAATACAAATGTTGCTTTGCATGATAAAGATATTTGTTCATGTGTTAAGTTCATATCTGATTTCCTTTTCACTTAAAAGATATCACCCAAATTTCATATTCTGGAAGAGTTCGAGATACCTCATACCCAAAATAACTCACCATGACTTATACTCGCAGAAACACAACTAGATAAGAATTAGTTGGAACCTGGCTATGATACCAAAATTAATGAGCACAATATCCAAGATACCAAAATTGATGACTGAAGTTGCCAAGAGTCTTAAATAAACCTAAATAATATGCAAAAGCAAATAAAAATCAAAGTTTCAGGTTGCCCCAAAGCACTTGAATTTTAACAAAGGAAGCTAGAGAATGAAAGAAATAATCAATGAGTTTATAAAACTAGAGAATCTAGAAAGAGGGAAAAAAAAAGGTGAGAAGAAACCCAGAAGGGCAATTTTGAAATTTCTTGATAGAACCTATGAATTACCTAAATACCCTACTAACATGTCAAAAAACAATGAAATTTTATAGGTAATTAGATGGGTATATAAGCGATCTCCATACCAAATTTCAACTTATTCTAACAAATAAAAGTATATAAAAAGTTAGATTTACCAATCTGCAGTGTTTCTTTTTTTTTTTTTTTTTTTTTTTTTTTTTTGAGAGGTAAAAATGTGATTTATGGAAGAAAATAACATAGCAAAAGTACAACAATTTAGGATCACCGGGAAGGTGATACAAAACATGAAAAGCAATCACAAGATAAAGAGGACTACACTAAGCAAGAAAATTCAATCCCAACACACAACACATTACAAAACCTCACACCATATGGCATTCCATACCAACTCCTCATAATCCAATCATACCATGACCCATTTGAAGAGGATATTATATATGGATAGCACCAGATCATTCTGGCATTTATACTTCTCCTCAAAGATCCTACTATTTTGGTCCTTCCAAAGCCCCCAACATATGGCCCCTGGCAAAACATGTCAAATGGAAAGGAGGAAACTCTCAAGACCACTAATCCACCAACCCGAGATTAGCTCATTAAAGAGATTTGGAAAGATCTAGGAAATTTTAAGATGGGAAGGGAAAAAAGCCCACACCCCTTTAGCCATAGAGTAGTGAATGAAGAAATGATTCCTCATCCTCCATGCAAAGAACACACCTATTAACCAAATTTCAACCTCTACTCTAAAGATGATTAAGGGTTAAAATTTTATCAAAGAGCGTATTCCAAAGAAAGGACACTTTAGAGGGAATATCCACATTCCAAATGCCTTCGAAAGGAATAACGGGTTCAGAGGAATTTATTAACTCTTTGTCATAGAATGATTTAGAATTAAAACTCCATTTTCTATCTAACTTCATATCCACCTACCATTGCCATTCGGTATAAGATTGATATTTCTCAATATCCCCAATAAACTCACCATCTCTCCCACCTCACAATCATTAGGGTCTCTCCTCAAACCTGGATCCCACACCATCCCACTAGAGTCATAGCAATTCGTCACCGAAGCTAGAGGATCTAAAGCCAATCTAAAGATATTTGAGAAGCTCTCATTAAGCAGGGACTCTCCCACCCAAACATCCTTCCAAAAGCTAATATTAACCTTGAATCCTAATTAAAACTTCATGTGCTTCCAAAAATCCTCCTTAATTGCTGATATGTACTTCCAAATTCCACAGCCATGCCTACCCCTTACTCTAGATTCCCAAAATGATAACTCCCCAAGTCCAGCAACCACCACCCTCCACCACAAGCTCTCTCTCCACCCCAAACCTCCACAACCAATTGGCCAAAAGGGCCCTATTATGTACACAAATCTTCCCGATGCCAAGCCCCTCATTGGCCAAAAGCCTGCAACATAAGTTCCATTCTACTAAGTGATATCTATGGTGGTCTAGCATATCATCTAAAAGAAATCTTCTAAACATTGCCTTCATCCTATTAACCATTGATACAAATCGTAAGAAGAGATAAGAAGTAATTCAGCATGGCCACTGGAGTTGCCTTTATCAAAATCAGCCTGCCTTCTTTCAAGAAAAGGGGAACCTTCCACCCATCTAGGGAGAAAACATAAAACCAGTATGGATTCTTTGATCTACAGATTCAAACAACTTGTTTGCTTAATGTTAGTGGTGTCTTGATGTAAACAAGAAGATGATAATGAAGATATAAGAACAAGAATAAGCAAAGATGAAGAAAAAGAAGAATGGAAGAAGATAAAAAGAAGAGAGAAGGAGAGCCTAACGGTTACTACCCAAAGAGAAGAGGCATACGGGCTCACAGCCAAGAAGCCAAGCTTTAACAAATAAATTTAATTCATTCAATCAATGACTCCCAATACAAAAACGTACAGCTCTATATATAGGCTCACAAACACCAAAAAAATGTCAAGAACCTAAAATAAAAAGTCCCAAACTTGGGGCCTAAGACTTGCTAAAAGAAAAACTATTAAAAACCACACTTTCCTAAGACCAAAACCTACTAAAACCTTGACTATCTAAAAGCTAAGATTACCAAAAACCACCCTCAACTAGAAGTTGTCAACCAGCCATTTGTAGGACCCACATGTTGACTCTTAAGATTTCCTAACTCTATTTTTGTCACTTACTGTTAGAAAGGTAACTGAATAACCTCTCTAATGACACCAAAATCAAGCCAAAAAACCAAGTTTTGACCTTAGAAAACTTGGGCTAAAAGTAAGTGACAAGGTTACAACTCACAATAAAATAAAAAGTATCAATAAATAAATAAAACTAAACTAAACTACCCATGGCACTATTAGCCTTATTACATTTGACCCAAAAACGACAATGAACTAAAATAAAACCCATTTATTTTTAGAAAAATTAACCCATAACCAATTCAAACTGAAAGGATCTACTGGGCATTTTCCCTGAATTTGGCCCTCTTGTGAGGGGGCACATACAAGAGCCTCTTCTTGTTGTCCGCACCACAAGTAGAATAGACTATTTATTGTTTTGAAAAGTAATTGATCTATTTGTCACTTTTCTATAGGCCCAATTTTAAGAATTTAAAACTTACCCATTTGGCTTAATTTTAGTGCCATTTGAAAGGTTATTCAATTACCTTTCCAACAAATTCAAGAATCAATGTGATTTGGGAAAGTTATGGCCAAAATACTGGCAAGGTATCATTTTGTGACATGAATTTATTATAGTTCATTGTTTTAGAAAGTTTAGTCAAATTGAAGTTTGGAAGTTTAGGGTATGAATCTTTATATATACCCCCTCGTAAGTTAGAATTTTTATTATTGAAGAATGATTACAAAGGAAGCAAATGGCTAAAGCTCTTGGAGGTGTGTGATTTCCTTGAACCCTCGGTGTAATTTCCTAGGCAGCACAACCAATGTGATTTCTAGTTGGTGTCTTCTTTTTCACTATTTTTCATTTTTCATTTTTCATTTTTATTTTGTTATTTTAGTTTATCTCAATTTGGTATTCAGGGCAGTCCTGCATCAGTTTGGTATCACATCCTTGGTCCTACATCAGTATGAGATGTGATGAAAAGAACAAACTAGGCTAAGAAATTGCAAGCCTAGACCGATAGCATAAAGATGGCCTTGAGACTCCCAAATAGCCAAGTCATCCAATAGAGAATTGGCCAATCGTATTCAAATTAGAGGCAGGGATCAAGCTTCTAAGAAAAAAGAGCAAGCCTCCAAGGCCCCCTAGATCCCTGTACAAAGCTTACTCACTACAATAATAGAATCACCCTCAACCATCACTTTATTAGAATTTAGGACAAGTGTTGTAATGATCCTCAATCCCTGAAGTAACATGATGTTGAACTCTATTTAAAATTATTTCAAGTGGTAGGGAAGGTGGGAAAAAAAAAACAAATTTTTATCCACTATGTGCATTCAACTGATTTTTCAGACATTTTTCTTTCTTTTTCTCCCTTCTTTCTTTCTGGCCCTAGGAAACAGAAACAGGATTGTCCACTTTAAGGGAATTTCAAAGCATGTCTTTATTTATTTATTTATTTTGGCAGGGGGTGAAGGGAAAGAAAAATGATTTAATAAAAATGTGGCTACAGTACTAGCAAGCTGTCAATAGAACATACTGAAATCAACATAACACCATACCCAACCCTGTATTGACATAATTCCCCCTCAGGTTCCAATTTTAACGGTTGACAGATCAATAGCATCTACACTCATGTGTTCAATATCACTACTCAAAGAAAAAATAGAAAGCAAGTATGGAACCATAGAAGGCTTTGGTTGGGAAGGCATACAGTTCATTAGCAGCATACAACTGGGCCTCGTCTTTTGGCATGCTGCACACACAGAAGAAACAGATTCAGCATCACTTTAAAGATCTCACAAGTCATTGGAAAAATACAACACAAATCTAGAAAAGTAATGCACCTGTAAAAGATATAAAACAGTGTTTCCAACGGGAACTTTGCAAAATACCCTTGCTGCATCCATCAGGCACATGTTGGGATGACAAAGAAAATTGGATAGAAGGGTCTTAGAGAAAATTCAAAAAAGAGTCAAGAAGCTTACATGTAGCACAGGTGGTTGCTTAGCATGATAACATTCTGGCACACTGTATTCTGGCTCTCCCTTAGCTGGTTCATCAGACCATGGAGAGCCAAATGTCTTATGAAGGTTCTCCGTTGAGTTCAAATTTAGCCCGAGAGTAGTAAGATCAATTCCCAGTGCAAGGGATGTCAGATCAGGATCACTCATCCTTATTACACTTAACAAACCAAGCAAGCCAAAGCGATCTGGCACAGCTTGTGTCGCCTGCATGGACTTTATGCCTTGATCCCTAAATGACTGGTTCACAGCTGACATTTGTTGCAGGCGAAACTGTGACTGATTCTGGTGCTGTTGATACTGTTGAATAAGCTGGTCGTATGAGCCTATACCAGATACTGAATTTGGAGAGTTTAGAGGTCTTAATCCAATGCTAGGTTGTCCACCAGACTGAACCTAAGCAAAAGAGAACAGAAAAATGAAAAATAGAAAAGTTAATTTGAGAATAAGCTATGAATTCACAAGCCAAATGCCATAGCAGTGTCTGCAATACATCATTGACAGAAACCAATGATCACACCTGTGAGTGAAAGGTTGCATGAGATGATGGGACCCAATGATCAGAGCCATGTAAATGAAGCAGATCCTGATTGTTAGCAGGTGCAAAGGAAACTCCACTGCTACTGACTGATGGAACATGTTGCTGCTGTTGCTGCGGACGGTGAGATGAATATGTTCCCCCTAAACTGAATCCAGCAGACCTTGCCATCTGTTTATTGAAGCATGGTAGTATGAGGCCAACCTCTAAAAGCACGAGGCGTTGGGTGATAAGAAGAAAAATAAGGCCAGGAAAGTTAATATTGCACAAGGAAGCCAATACTTACTGGGAAGTGCTGAGACTGCATCATGGACACAGTATTGTCATGAAGCTGTTCTTTCTGGTGTAAATCCATTGCATAATCAGAATTGCCACCTGCACAACAATGCAATACTGCAATCAACAAACCAGAACAATAGCTAAAGAAAGATGCAACATTTCAATAAATCAGCAAGATAAATATGCCCTTCAATATTATGAATACATAATTAAAAGGTACGTTATAAGCTGCTTTTAAGTAAGAAGAGATTTTTTTTTCTCATGCAACAGAATATTTATTTGGTGACATCAAAATGAGTATGCTGCCAGGCTTTAAACAGCTAGAGGGTATATCACATCAAAAATACATTTAAAAAATATATAGTAAGCATGTACTAGCATTTCTAACAATCTAGCCAATAGTTTAAAATTCCCGAGATTGCTTGAAAATAAACATGATCAACTCATATCCCCTTATTCTGGAAGGTGGGTGTGTCTATGTACCATCTACATACCTGGGTAGTATACCCTTGACAACCTTTAGAAATTTCAAAAGATAGATCCTATTACTATGAAAGTTGAGAATGTTGGTACAGATTCAGATTATTAATTTACAACAATAGGAGAGGAGACATTCAAACACTGTCTGCTAGGGAGCCAAAATCTCTCAGCCAAGTGGCATTTACCAAGCTTGATAGAAACTTGATGGAATATGTCTGCTCCTAACACCTTGTTACTCCAACTAAAGTTGCCTCGAAATTTTAAGAAGTGCCACTTTATCAGGAAAAGTATTACAATTTGGGAGATTAGTAAAGTCCTATAGTGTAAGTGTGCCTACAAAGCAAGTTGGTCAAACAGTTTTATGCAACCTTTAAAACAATGATCTTGAAATATCTTAAAACCTCACCAAAAGAGGGAATTCTTACTCATCAAGGCAGCCAATGTAATCATGGTTTTAAGTATCGCGCGATACGGGCCTCGGTATCGCAGAAAGGGGGAGGGGGGGAGGGGACGAGATGATACATTGAATCAAAATCTCCCTTAGGATTCCCACACATTGAGGCACATGCTGCGCGTCTCATACGTATCACACGATAATGTGAATCCCCAAGCCAAATTCCCTTAAGAGAGATGTGAGATAACCAGTATCGCGTCTCGCATGTGTCTCCTGAGCCTTATCGCAGACTGCAAAAAAACAATTCTTGGTAGATTTAGCTTCCTTAAGCAAAATCTAGGACTCCACTTGAATCCATGTTTCGATTGAAAAGCCTTTTGAGCCAAATAGAATGATCGAAGTGGAAACCCCAAATTTCGTCAAAAACTTTGGTAAATTCTCTATTTATGCTCCAATCCTTGTAGATTTTCATATGTCATACATATATGATTGATATACACATTCATGAAGTTCAAAAAAAAAAAAAATTGGAAAATATTTTTGTTTTTTAAAAAATAAATAAAATTCAAAAAAATACCTAATGGGCATTGTTTGGTCTAATTTTTTTATGACATACTACAACCCATTTTGCACATAATATGTCAATTTGGTAGATTTATGAAAATAAAATATTTTTTGTATTTATTTAATAATTAAATAATCCAAAAAAATGCCCAAAAATTTTGAAAAAATACAGGAAGGATATTAGAACATTTTGCACATAACACTGTGTATGTTTCTCTTAATTATACTATGTTTTCTGTATTTTTTAAAATTTTCTTATATTTTTTATAAAAAAATTTAAAATTTTTTCAATCAAAAAATTACATCAAACATGTAGAACATTTTGAAATATTTCTCTATGTTCTATTTAGCAACATATGTTATATTTTATTTGTATTTATATAATTTCTTTTTTATCCATAGGATTGTGAATATGTCTCGCCGGTCGAGTATCCTAGACGAGGAAGGATATTGGGTGGTAGCCGATGCAACATGCATGTATGCTAGTGGGTGTGTGCATAAGGAGTGGATGAATACACCAGGGAATGATCAGTTGTAGCATGACAAGGTCTCCTGGAATGTAGCGTGCATGATTTATCAGCCCAAAAGGCTTAAGATCAGGCAGCTCATGGAATTACACAAAATCAGCTGCAGAATGGTTGATGCCGCCAGCCCTTGGAAGCTCCCATTGATTCACCAGTGAAGAATTCAACTCTTGGTGAAGGGACAGCACCCTTAGGATCGTGTAAGGGTTATGAAAACCCTGGCGAAGTAGCTTTGACAAAGCCCATAGTATGAGAGAGATATGGTTGATCTTGTACTGACGCTATTTTATGACAAAATCACGCCTCACCTGGAAGATTTGGAGAGATATCAATATGCCCTGAGTTTTAGGAGGACCTGATACCACTCTTAGGATCGTAAAAGGATAGGTATAACCCCACTAAAAACCTTTGATCAGATTCCTATTAGTTAGGGAATAGGATCTAATCTCCCAAAACTACCTGTAGGTCCTGCGTTAACACCTCTGCAGCATATAAAATATGGTAGATCTTGATCACGACTCACTTCAAAGGCTGGGTCCCACCATACATAGCATCGCCCAACAGTGTAGGAGATGATTTAGACTTCGAACCAAGCCAAAACACCAGCCATTGGAGTTAGGGTATGATCTTCCAAACCCAACCAGCAGCACTTTTCACACCTCCTCTTTTAGAACTTTACAATATTCAGTTTTCTGTTGAAATTTTCAGCAAGCTTTCTTCTCCCATAGGATCGTACAACCCTTGTAGATATCCTGGGGTTGAGGATTCCAAGTAAACTCCACAATCCAAGTGCCTATGTTCAATCTTCTACAAGTATAGTAATTTTTAGAAACAAGAAAATCAGTAAAAAGTGAACAAATAAAGAGGAAGAAGAGTAAGAAGAGGGAGATGAACCTTTAACCCAAGGGGAAGGAAGTGGCCTCTACCACAACCGTTAAACTAGGGATTTCCCTACACCCATTCCAGGGCTTTCTAGTTCTTCAACCTGTGAAATGGAAGGAAGAAGAAGCTGAAACATGAGACCAAAAATTCTGTTATTCATTGCATCATCCAACAAATCGTTGGGGAGGAGATATATATCTTTCCCCATGATTAAGTTATTACATAAAGTACCCTCAATGGACTAAAAAACCCCCCTCTAATGATTTCTTTTTAAATTAACCCTAAACTACCACAATAACAAAAATACCCTTAAGTAACAAATAAAGACCAACCTACCCTCAAAATTTTGTGCCCCATTTTTCATGAGACACAATTACATAAAGAACTTAAAAGAAATAAAATAAAATGGCCGTGAAAATGGCCCAATCATCATCCCAGTCATGATGTCTGCATCAACAACATTGCACTGTGATTGGTGGGAATAGAAGAAAAATTAAATGTAATTATTGTGGGAAAGAGATGCATGGTGGTGGGATAACTCAACCGAAATAGCATCTAACCAGTGAGAAACATAGAGGGGTATCGTGTTGTGAGCATGTCTCACCCCTAATTAGGAGAAAGATAAGTGATCACTTGGCAGAAAAAAATGTGGATAAAAAGACTAAGATGGACAAGGATGCAACATTGAGGGCGGCCACATTACAGGGTTCACAGAGATATGTTGATGTGGAAACTGATGATGATGATGATGATGGATTACAATACCCCTTTGATTGTGAGACAGAGGCGCAAAAGCAACAATATAGGTTTGCAGTGAGGGCAAGCTTAACATATCATCATAAGAGAGAGCAACTTTGACATATGCACTCTTATAGGCCTAATTTTAGGCTTTCTGCATATGAGGGAGGGGGGCAATGGTAGTAGGAGACCTAGTAGGGGTGCTAGTGCTGGTGTTGGTGTTAGTGCCTGGTGGTAGCAACAGTAGGTGGTGGAGCAGGTCCAGTGGTGGAGGGAGTCGTGGGATTAGTCGAGTTGCTAGTATGAAGGGTCAGCCTGCCACCGCTCCCATTGATCCTAAATTGTGGCCCTCCCAAGAATACAAGCAGAGAAGGATAAAAGAAATGTGAAGAAATATGAGACAACATATTCCTATGAAATAGTCAACCATCAATTTTATGGTTTATTGTGATGGCATTACCGAATTTTGAAATCTGTGGAGGCATCTAATGTTATCAAGGATTATAAACATATATGTGATTTGTTAGTGGATGTCATTCAGGAGATCAACAAAGAAAATGTGGTCCAAATACTTACACATAATGATAACAATTTCAAGAAATCCAGCGGGAAGTTAATGGAAAAAAAAAATAATCTATTTTGGACCCCATGTGCAGCCCATTGCATAGACCTCATGCTTAAGGACATGGAAAAGACCGATGTTGTAAAGAGGGTAGTGGAAGAGGCTAGGACAGTCATCACATTCATATATAACCATAGGTATGTCTTGGCAATGACAAGAGATGTGGAGGTGATATCATACAACCAAGTGTTACATACTTTACCACCAACTACATAGCATGATAGAGTATCTTAAACAAGAAGATTGGCTTAAAGGCATTGTTTTCTTCACCTAAGTAGTATGACTATAAGGAGAGTAACAGTGTGGCAGAACAAGCAGCAGTATCAATTGTTTGTAATCATTCCTTCTAGGATCGGTGTCGCATGGTAATGAACATATTAGAGCCAATGGTGAGGGTTCTCAGGATGGTTGATGCAGACAAGAAACCAACCATGGGATACCTTTATGAGTCAATCCGGTTAATGAAAGAAGCAATAAAAACAGCTATCTCAAAAAATCACAAAGGTTATATAAAGATCATTAATAGTAGATGGATGAAGATGCTTATCCACCCACTTCATCCGGCTGATAAGTTATTTTATTTAACTAAAGTTATAGTTATTTGATTATTGGTTAAGCTTAGGTTTTGAAAAAGTTATGCATTTCTTTGAATTTCAGCATATTATTAAAACCCTCAATACCAATACTACCATAATCTTGGAAGGGATCTACAATTGTTGAAGGCTGTACAAACTGTCATAGCGAAACTTAAGTCCGATCCCAATATACAGGTGGATGCTCTTTTAGAGGTAACCATAATTACCACTATTTTTATTTTCTACCACTACATAATTTAGTTTATTGACTTTTGAGGCCTTCTAATTTCAGATAAAACACTTTAAGGATCCATTCAGGTCCTTTGCGCGGGATGCTGCAAAAGCGGGACGGAAGTCGACAACTAATGGTAATTTTAAATAATTTTTATAGAAATTTAATAAAGGTTGCAACCAACAATTACTTATACACATTCATTTTTTTTTCCAGCTGAGTAGTTGGTGTTGCATGAGCACCCAACCTAAGGAGGATTGCTCATTTGTATCTTATCTTAGACCACATCTTCCTCAGGCTGTGAGAGGAACTGGAGCACATTCAACCCCATCCACTCAAAAAGAAAAAATAGACTTGGACATGAAAAGCTTCAAAAACTTGTTTTTTTTACATTACAACTTGCGCTTGAAAATGAAACAAGCAGAAAAATAACAAAATATCGAAAAGTACTCACCGACCCAATCGATCTTACAGATATTTTCTACAATGAGGGAGATGAGGATCCACTATACGAGTGGGTTACAGAAGCCAGAGAGCCAGTATTGGACAAGCCAAGTGGATGACTGAGCTCTCAGATAGCAAGTCAAATAAGAGTAAATGTGGATGAATTTATGCTGACACGACAACAAGCCCCGGCTCAGGCCTAGCCTAATCCCCAAGTTGCGGACGGATTAGTTGATAATGAGGATGATTAGATGTGTTCTAGCTCAGATAACGAAGATAGTAGTGATGATGATGCAGATGGTGATGATGATGGAGATCGAGGAGGTAGAGGAGATGAGGATGATGATGATGAATGTGAGGAGGATGGTGGTGTTGAGGATGATGATGATGATGAATGGGATGGTGGTGATGAGGAGGATGATAATGATAAATGGGATGGTGCTGGTGTTGGTGTTGGTATGACACAGAGACCATATGGTGGCGGTGGGACAAGTCAAAGTCAGAGACTCCTTAGCCCATTCACAGGAGATGATAGATTTGACCATGCCTCTCAGGATATAGATCATGGTCCACATCAACCTCTATGGCTCTACCTCCTTATCCATCTTATTATGAGCGAAAAAGGGGTGGAAGTGGGAATCAAGGGGGAGGGAGGAGACATCAAGATGGGAGAGTAGTTATTCCCATCACACAGCTGGCACGTTAGCAAGATCATTTGATAGCATGAGCCTCAGTGGGGCTTATTTTGGGTAGCAACATGGGTTATTCCCTCAGTAGTCCCAGTACCCCCAATTCCCTCAATACCCTCAGTCTGCTAGTACACAGAGTCAGAAGGGATTATGGATTGATTCTATCTTTGGCTTTGGACCTAGTTTCCAGCAGTAGTACATAGTGCCACCTTCAACCAGTAGGCCCAGTTCCGTTACCCCATCCACATCATCATATGATCATAAGGGTTGGGCTTCACGGGCCCATCAGAGCCATCGGGATTCTTTCAGTTCGACTTCTCATCCGCAGTATACCATGCCCAACTTTCCACGATATGGAATGCTATCGGGAGTAGATGATTCTGTATACGAGAGAGATGTTTATGACAATCGGGCATGGCATAGTCCAACTATTTCATGGTTGGATTATTATCACTTAGTAGAAGAACAGTTTTGATGGCGTATCGGTTGAGCAAGCTACCTTTACGCCAATCAGATGGTCCCTCAGTCGTCCCAGGTCCTCGATGGGGTGAATTCTGCACACACGAAACAAAAGAGGGTCAGTGCCGGCCTCTAGCTCTCCGACGATTAAGTCAAACGACTAAGAGGACTGTAGGACATAGAACTCTCTCCTATTAGGGCTTCAGATGTCTCATACCTAGAAGATGAAGTGGTACCTGTATTTATAGGCTCAAGTAGTGGCGTATCAGGGCGAATCATACATGTCTCTTTCCTCTCACGTTCCCGCATCTCACTTTCCCCCATGTTCTCGCGTGACACTGTTACCCACATTTTTGGCCGCATATCTTCTGCCCTCTCTATTATTTTCTTAGAATTGGCAGGTCTATTGCAGAGAATATCCTATTCGAATAACAGTTCTTGAATCATGCTTATCCTTAGGCTGAGTCAGCCGAGGTTATCACGCTTTAGCAAGTCGGAAGATTTCTGACCTCGGGGCCCCCGGAGGTAGTCTATAGGCCCCGGGGGTCTCAAGGATCCGAGTGGTCTCTCAGGGCGTTGGATACTTTGACTGAAAGTCGGGGTTGTTAGCGGGATACTCGGGGTCAAATACCGAGGGATGATTCCTTCTTTTGGTCGAGGGTTTCGGTGTCTGGCTAGTCGGGGGGCCCAGGGTCGGTCCCCTCAGAACTTCCTAGGTTGGTCCATCTAGGGTCGGGGTTATTCTGGTTAATCGGGACTGGCTAACAAGGCCTTCAATATAGTTTTCCCCATCAGGTTTCAACAACGTCAACAACAACAATTTCAACAATATCGTGAGAGGGATAGCCATGATGATCATCAACCACCTCGAAACTCTTTGGGGTATTGATGAGGATTGAGCTGGTTGGCAGCAGTCTTGGCACTAATACTATTCTCTATCTCATTGTATTATATTTCTCCAGTTTCACAGTTATAGTTGTACTTTTGTAATACTTGCATTATTAATGAATGAGAATGACATAATTGTTTGAGTTATACATTTGTATCATTGATTATGTTTCTTCTCTATGGATTTATAGCTTTATTGTGTAATGTGTAGTGTTACTTATCAACATCCAACACTTAAAAATCTAGACATGTACAACAGCGTGTGCCACGAGGGTACTAATTCCCAACTATTGATACCCAAGTGTGTAATGAAGTATAATGTTTTATCAGTGTTTAATGATGCTTATTATAACATTTTATAAAGTATCATTCAAAAATTTTAAGGCTTAAATAGTGTTTCCATAGATTTCATAGGCGACAACGTATTTTATGAGGCTGACAGTTCTCCCAACAATCATAGATGGTTGTTTCCTATATTTAATGATTTCAAAGTGTTTATTCTATCAAATCCTAAAGTTTCATAACAAAATTCCTTCATTTGATTAGCGTTTCCACCGTTTCTCACCATATCTTGTTTCTTCCGCCATCTCCCCATGATAAAATGTGATTCGTGAGACGTCTCCGTCTCCCCAAGCCACAATACGGGACACGATATCAATACTTTAAACCTTGAATTTAATTCGCATGATTATTAATATCCGATGGTGCTTTCAAATTCCACATCATAAAGTAATAGAAAGGATCTTAATATTTCTCAAGATGCCATGAATAAAAAAAAACAAGGGGTTCTTTATTCCAGAGATTTCTACCTACTGTAATGATGACCAGACTGGTTCTCCTAAGCAAGGTTTTAAATTTCAGCAATGTACTGAAAATTTAAGATCTCATTCTGGTTTTAATTATTTCAGATTTTGATCAAATTTGGCTACAACAAAATTTCAGTATCAAATCAGAATTGCAGGCACTTCATCCAGATTTGGCCAGAACCAAAGCTGATGCTGAGACTCAGATTTAAAACCTCACTTCTGACTCACTCTACATCAAGCTAGTACGATCTCTAAACTAGTGACTTGGAGTAATGAAGGCAATTGATAATTTCCAGAACATGTGATGAGATAAATTACAGATCAGTTGCCCATGCTTGTGAGGTAGCATGGTTGAAAATGCTTATAAATGAGGTTAACTCACATTGCGGCCACCAAATAGGAATGTACAATACTATGCAAGCAGCCAGAAAAAAAAAACTCCATGATCCAAGAGTTTACGAGAGAACACAACCTACAGAATTCACCTCATAAAAGAAATTCACACATGATACAAAGTGGCAGGATCATTTGGCTGATGAATTCAAAGCAATCTTGGCAAAGGTAGGCAACAGGTCATTTTGGATAACCTAGTAATGACCACCCTCTATTCCTGTGCACCTCCTCAAGTAGAGACACGAGTATTAATGTCCCTCTTATTGAATTATATGACTTATGCCGGTGGAATAATAATGTATTCCCGTTATTCCAAGAAATTAACATTATTTTTTACTTTTTGGTTATATAACAAAGATGTCATAACAATTTAATCTAATCACTCATAAATAAATAACTGTGGAAAGCCGAGGTATAGCAATAATCATAGCATATAGTTGACCACAAATGCAAAACATCATAATCTAAGTCCAAAGAATAGCTTAGCACCTTTAAATCCAGGTAAAGCCGGAAAATCTTCATTTTGGATGCTGAATTCTTGGCTTTGTTGCACAATAGGACTAACACCAACATTTTGCTTTCGCAGAGAACCTGCAAAAGTGTGGGTCAAATCATATATTCCAATTGCAAAAATAAGCACCTAAAAAGAATAATTTAATAGAAGCAGAATAACTCCTTAATTACCCAATTGTCCTTGAGGCCCTCCAGCAGAACTAGGACGCCCACTCAACTGAGGGAAATCATTCAAGTCAAAAGGAGAATTATCATTGGAGCTCACATCATTTAACATTCCCATTGAGCTTAAATTATTCCCTGCTTGGAGTTGACTCTGAGATAGTGGGCCTCCAGCAGAATATGAATTTTGTAACATAGAGAGCACCTGCGGTGATGCTGAATGGAGTACATGTTAAGTTATAGCAAACAAACACTGATCAGGTGGTGAATCCAATAGATCAAATAAAAACTAAGCCTGACTACAAGGACCACAAAGAACCAGAAGACAATAGTTTTACTTAAACAGGGCAACCTAACTGATGAAATAGTTTAAAACTGAACCCAAACACACACACACAGCATCCAATTTGCAAAAGGAAGAAACTTACTTTGAAAATAGCATCATAAGAAACAATTTTTTTTTGAAAGGTAGCATCGCAAGAAACATTGAAATATATATAAGAAAAAGAAATTTTATTATTAAAAGAAGAAAAAAGGAGACAAGGGAATGAGGCATCCCCTGAAAAGAGAGAAGAAAAAAAGAAGACTTCAATCTAAAGTAAGCCTAGAAAAAGAAGAGAAACTATTCATCACAATCTAAATTATCTCAAGCACAAGATTATTTTCATATGACACAACAAAACAACATGACCTATGAACAAAGATACACCAAAAAAATGATTGGTACCATAGAATTATTTGTCAGAAAAACCTAGTGGTTACAGCTGTAGAAGCTGAATAAGCAGGATGTTAGAAACCAAAATGTATTATGTGGGAAAACCAATGTCCATTTCGATTATAACTTATAATGTCACTATAAATGATAAGCTAAAATATTACATTAGGTTCTGGCTGAAGAAAATGAGATGCATAAGAATGAGCAGCTACACAACATAATGGGCGGCCCAAGTTGCATCAATATGGCAAACACAAGAGTCACATGGAGGAGTAGCTACTTGAAATAGTAGACTTGTTTCATGGAAATGTGAAAAAAGAAATGCATCAAAGAAACTTCATATGAGTTTCAAATTACAATAGGCCTACACATAAGAATCGATGTTGAGCCAGTTTCATTTTGCATTGGTTAAGAATGAATTAACTACTCAAAGACAAGAGGGTTTAGTACAGACATGCCTTAGTATTCTAAAGGTTTCAAAGACATTTGAACCAAGAGAAAATAAATGGAGTGCTACTTTGATCAAGATTTACATAGAAATGCTAATATATTTTGATGGGGAAAACTACCTCAAAGACCTTGGTGACTAACCAGTATAACCCCGATCCTAGAAGGACTAACCCAGAAAATTCCAAGGGGGCTGGCCTTGGGCCCCCCGATTAGCCTGACACCGAAACCCCCGACCCTAAAACAGAATCCTCCCTCAGTACTCGACACCCAAAAGGCCACTCGAGACCCCGGGGCCCATTGGTTCCCGGGGAGATCCCGACGGTAGGAGGTGACGACCCCGACCGACTCAGCCTAAAGATAAGCATGATCCCAAAAAACTGTTATCTGGATAGAATATCCTCTGCAGAAGACTTGCCAGCTCTAAGAAAAGGACACAAAGGGCAAGGGAGACGCGGCCAAAGACGTGGGCAGCAGTGCCATGCGAGAACGTGGGGGAAAGCGACGTGCGAGAACGTGGGAAGAAAATGACACGTGAGATTCGCCCTAATACGATACTGCTCGAGCCTATAAATACCGGTACCCCTTCATCTCCCAGGTATGAGACATCTGAAACCCTAATAGAAGAGAGCTCCCCTTCCAACAGTCCCCCTGGTTGTCTAACTTAATCGTCAGAGAGCTACGAGCCGGCACCCTACCGACACTAGCTTCCTGACCCTCTTTCGCTTCGTGTGTGCAGAGTTCACCTCGCCGAGGACCTGGGACGACTAAGGGACCATTTGATGGGTGTAAAGGTAGTCTGCTCAACCGATACACTATCATACTTTATTGTTGTACAATCAGAAGGCACTGATCCTAATAAAGGATCAACCCAAAGAAAAGGGCATAAAGACATCACATCATACATGGAAAGAAACCTGATTAACCACAATCTAGGCAAGACAGTCCTACATTTAGTTTGCCGACCTTAGCCTCCTGGGAAATGACATATTTGGCCAGGAATTCACAGCCTATCCTCTCCCGACAAATGTGACATTCACCAAGGGCAAGAATCTGCATTTCAAAACTATCTAATCCCAAGCTGTGAGACCTAGGCAGTGACCAAACCTTACCCTGAAGCAGCACAATTAGCTCAAACTTAGGGAATTCCCAACACTCATAAGCCCTAAATGTGCAAACAACACATCGCCCGACCAATCTTTTAATACCCCTCCTATACCAAATGGACTAATTAAGAATTCGTTAATATTCAATTTGATGATGGCCAGATCTATAGAAAGACTATAGGCATATAGGGGTGATGAGGTTGGAGCAGAATGGGTGACTACAGAAGGAAGAAATTGAATAGGATGTTTGCCATAGAACTAAAGCAAGGTGGATGAAGTGAAGATAAGCTTATGGAGTGGTGTGCTACCAACGCAGACCAATCAAACTGATGGAAAAAAATTAAAGACAGTTGTAAGACCAGTAATATTTTGTCAAGCAGAATGTTAGGAAATCAACAAACACATCCAAAGCATGAGCATGTTGAGATGGATGGGTAGAATTCATCAAAAAAAAATTGGATGAGTAGAAAGACTAGGATAAAACTAGAAATGGATGCATTACATGGACCTTAGGGGTAGTCCCAACTCCCAATAAGTGAAGATGAGAGAAGATTGACAATCATTTGTTCATGTGCAACAAAAAACAATAACATCACCAATAAAAGTTACTTGGTGTAAGTTATAGTAATGAGAAAAGGTTTAATGATGAAGGTCATCCCACATCAAGTGGTCCTAAAACTCATGAGCCACAGCCCAACCCAACCCAGTTGTATATAACAACCAATCAGACAAATAAGGCATTAAATCCTCGCCAACTATATGCAGCCATCAGCTGGATCAACATTAAATCATGATTGGTTTGATTAGAATAGTTGTCTAGATTCTAATTAAGTTCATTTTTTTGGCTTAAGTCTATATTCAATGAATAACTAGTCTAGATTCAATGAATGTACGATTCAGGAAAAGAAATCCATGTACCCAAAAAAGAAAACTAGTTTATTTGGATTGCTATAGGACTATTTAAAGACCTCCCCCTTGTATTCTTAGATCATCAATAAAATTCAAAGCTCTTCTTCCATTTGGTAGAATACATAAGTGTTGAGTGACTTGAAGGTGCCTATGCTTAGGTGGATCTTTCCACCAATCCGGCTGCATCAGATTAGAAACAGAGCCAAGTCCTCGGTGGATCGTGCTTGGGATCAACATGTAAGTTGGTTTTAGTTCGTCAATCTATCTCTGTCTTTACTTGTTTTAATTCCCTATCATCCATCTATTGTCTTCCTTTTTCATCTTGCATTTAATTACATTTCCTGTATTTTTCTTCACATCCCATCCCCTAAAAGCCAACCTCCAAAGCCCACCAAAACCATATTTAGAACTTCTCAAGTGCTTGTTGTTTGCAATTTGTAACAGCATCATGTTCACAATCCAACCCCTATACAAACCCATTTATACCAGCTCCATCTGAACCATATTCTAGCCACTTGCAAAAATTTCCTACCATTGTTCTTGCAACCAAAAAAAATGCATCTTTGTCATTATTCATATTGTTTCCTCTTCTTTTTGTCTATTTGTTTTTGTGCATTCACCCTTATTTTTGCATCCTATCTTCAAGTCAACTTCAACAACTTTTACACTATTTCTTGCTTTCGTAGTAGTCACATCTATCAAGAGAGACTTACTTATCAACAACGAGACAGTTGTATCACTTCGTTATTCGAAAGATTAGTCTATTTAGAAACCGTTGTTGACCAACTACGAAGAGAAATACATGATGAGCATCATAGTCCACACGAGGAGCCAACTAATAATCCAAATCTTCAATCTGAACCTTCAGCAAATTAGAATGGTATTGGCCATCAGAAATCTATTTATGACTTCATGCAATGGCTCTTTGCAGAAAAAAAACCTAGACGAGCCTTTAGGAGCACCAAAAAAATATGACATCAAGAAGAAAGTAGGAGTTGAAGTTCCAGATTTCATTAGTCATCTTGATGCAACGGGATTTGTTGACCAAATTACCGCACTTGAGGGTTATTTTGCATGGTATGATACGGATGATGCTCAGTGAGAGACTTTTGTTAAGGTTAAGCTAAAAGGTCCACCAAAAATTTGGTGGTGCAACATCGATGACAACAATCTCACCATGGGTCGCCCTACTATCACTAGATAGGCTGACATTAAAGAGAAGTTGAAAAGTAAGTATTTGCCTTCAGATTACATGGATACCCTTCTCCAAGAGCTCATCGCATTCAAGTGAAGAACTTTATTAGAAGATGATTACACTAAAGAAATTCAAAGAGTTTACTATCCGTTGCAAGCTTGGAAAAGCCGATTGCATGACTGCTAACCGCTATCAATTTGGATTATGCCATGAGATCCAACGTGAGATAGTAATCTACGATTTTGAATCTATTGATGACGTTCTTCGGAAGGCTCACTAAGTTAAACAACAACTAAGCAAAATCTTTGACGTTTCAGCTCTTCAGTTGGAGAGTCTTTTGTGAGGAGAGGTCCGGGTTCACAACTTAACCGGACTCCACCCCAAGGCTACAGACCACCTCCGCACCCATTTCAACCCCGCCCATAGATGCAAACATCACATTTGTGGCCACCACAACATGTACAACATCCTCCAACCCAAAATGGATATCATGGGCAACTAGTGCCACAAGGACCCAATAGCAGAGGGAGAGATCCTACTCCTAATCCTCCTTAGGGAGATTGGCGGGATGTAAGTTATTTCTATTGTAGACAAAAATATCACTTTTCCAATGAATGTCTGCATAGTAAAAACCTTCATTGTTGTGGTAATGAAGAGGATTCCTATCACCAAGATGACTTTGGATATTATGATGAGCACATATAGGTAGAGCAACCTTATGAAAAACCCGTATCACAATAAGAAGGCTCCCTAATTGAAACTATAGTTGAAGCAAAAACTGAAGGACCTACACTTACTATGCGCCGACTCCTTACCACTACTAAAGAGGAAGCAAAAGATTGGCAATGGACCACTATATTTTGTACACGGGTGAAGTATCAAGGCAAATTATGTAGCATGATCATCGATGGCGACAATGTGATGAACACCGTCTCACAAGAGGTAATCGATAAGCTCAAATTGCCAACTAAGAAATATCCAAAACCCTACAAGGTTGGATGGGTTGATGACACTTCCATTCTCGTGACCCAAATGTACTTGGTGTCTTTCAAAAGCATTGTCTACAAGGATGATGTCTAGTGTGACATAATCCCTATAAATGTCACCCACATTCTACTTAGTTGACCTTGGTTCTTTGATTGAAAGGTGCAAAGCAATAGTGCAGCTAACACGCATCTTTTTTTATATGGCAAAGTCATCACATTCACCTTCATAGATTACAACCTAATCGACTCACATCGACATCCCCATCACTAACAAACTCTTGTGCTCTCACCATGCAAAAATCTAAAGAAGTAAGAAAAGAGGTGTACTGTTTGCCTTACTCACAAAACAGGTACAAGAACCTATATCTAATCAGGATGAGTCCATTTATAGTAAAGTCAAATCCATGCGTCATGACTTCTAAGATTTAGTTCCTGATGAATTCACCAAGGAATTGCCTCCAATGAGAGATATTCAGCATGCCATAGATTTGGTTCTAAGAGCATCATTGTCTAACCTACCAGCTTATCAGATGAACCCAACTAAGCATGCCGAGATGAAACGTCAAGTCAAACTACTACAAGAGGGTTATATCAGAGAGAGCCTAAGTCCATGTATTGTGCCAGCTCCTCTAACTCCCAAAAAGGATGGAAGTTGGCAAATGTGGGTGGATAATCGAATTATAAATAAAATCACCGTGAAATAACAGTTTCTAATACCACAACGATGATATGCTAGACTTGATGCCAGGTGCTAGCATCTTCTCTAAGATAGATCTTCGTAACATGTTAATGCGCGTCATGGCATAATTGTTTCTCCCTTTAATTGGCAAGTTTGTTGTTGTTTACTTTGATGATATTCTTGTTTACAATAAGTCTAAGGAGGAACACCTCGATCACCAGGTCATATCTTCATAATCCTTCATCGTGAACATTTCTACATAACCTCGAGAAGTGCAACTTCATGGGTACCTCTATGATCTTCCTAGGGTACATTGTCTCATCACAAGATATAGAAGTGGACCCCGTCAAGGTAAAAGCCATTGTTGATTGGATGACACCAACTACTATCTCTGAGGTTCATAGCTTCCATGGACTTACTACCTTTTATAGACGTTTCGTGCAAAACTTTAGCAACATCATGGTCCCATTTATTGATTGCATAAAACAAATAGAATTTTGATGGTCAAGTGCAACAACAAGGGCATTTAATAGGATCAAACTTAAAAACAGAAGCTCCAATTTTGTGCCTTCCAAATTTCTAGGAGGTATTTAAGGTAAGGTGAGACACCTCTAACATCGGCATCAGTGGAGTACTTAGTCAAGAAGGTCATCCGGTAGCAATCGTCAATGCAAAGCAACGATACTCTACCTAATACCTATGACCAAGGTTCAAAATTTCGATTTTGATGGATTCTTTTGCCATGAAGATTTATGGGAATTTTGGGGAAATTTCACTAGAATGTTTCAAAATATTGGAAAATTTGTAAAAATTTTGATGTGACTATGAAATTCCAATCTATGTTGAGCATGATTACACAGTCATGACTCAAATAACAATATAAAGCATTTAATTTATGTACAAAAAAAATCATACAAATAAACAAATGGCTACTAGTCATTTTATAGACAAATGACTACCAAACATGTCAAACTGTCGAAAGTATTGATACCAGCGAAACTTTGCCAAAATTTTGTCAATGTTTTGCTAATATTGACATAGTTTCAGAGACATTTCGAGGAAATTTTGGAATTTATGTATTCCCCTTGTATTTCATTTCGCTACTCCTTGAAG
>JAOXJP010000003.1:1025900-1039420 GCA_025762735.1 Platanus orientalis
GTTTAAAACCATCAATATCTTTAGCCTTTTTTCCTTTCCATTTAGTCTCTTGTAGACAAGCAATATTAACTCTCCTTATTTTCATAGTGTCCACTAACTCTATACTCTTACCTGTTAAGGTTCCTATGTTCCTATCGAAGTTTTTGTCGAAATTAGGGTTTATTCTTCAATCCTTAGATCCGAGACCAAATCTTTGTTTTTGATGCAAATGGATTCAAATGGAGTCCTTAGATTTTTTAATAGATGCAAGATGTATAAAAAATTGAAGAAAAAATGGAGAGAATAAGGCTTCAGTTGATATCAAAATTGATGCATATCTACCGAAACCGATACATATCCACCAAAACCTTTAAAAATTAAAGGTTTTAAATACAAAAAGTACTTGGTATCATCGATACGACCGATACATATCCACTATACCAAGTACTTTAAAAATACCACACAGTTTCCTTTCGGAAAACTCCGAAATCGATATTTACCGACCAAAACCGATACGTACCGACCCAAACTTGAAACCATGAGGTACGATTCTTTATACTTCTATAAGCTTGAGCACATGATAAGAATTTTGTTTTTACGATTAATTACTACCTTGACATGATTTTAAGTATTCTTTTTTCATGGTCACTTGTATATCAATTTATGTCATGATTCTTTGTTACTTGCATAGAATAGTTGTTAGATTTGTTTATTATGTCATTGACTTTATTGTATTATAGTTGCACTTATTGATTGTAACTTATTGTTATTTTTTTATAGATCTAAGTTAACTACTATTACTTCCGATTAGTAATCAATTATTGTAGTTGTACTTGTTGGTTATAGAAATATTGTTACAATCACTTCCTACTTCTCCCTTTGGTAACTATGGCTCAAACACCAAATAGATTTAAAAGGGAAATAATCATAGGAATTGATATCTAGGGCGGAGTAAAACGATTGAACCGTAAACTTGTTTTTCCTATGATTGGACCACCACCAATTATCTCTCTCTGGGGTTTGGACAGGAGTCTTTTAACCAATTCATAAGCCCTAGAAATTCCTCCACCTCCCAATCATTCAAGCTCCTTCTCAACTTGAAATCCCAAACTCCCCTCTTTATTCCGAGTATCATCATGCTTTTTGGGATTAAAAAAAAAAATTCAGTCCGCGGGGGAGGGGGGATCTTAAGTGGAGAACTTCCACACCAAATATCCTCCCAAAACTCAATCTTATCCCCCAAACCTAACATAAATTGGATTAACTTCTAGATTCCTATTTACCTCGAACTATCAATTTCCACACCTAATCCATGCCCTCTACAAATCTCCCTAGGCTCCCACTCCAAACTCCTCTCATATTTACTAAACCACAAATTTTCTCCACAGACTCCCTCTCCAAAATGCCTGATTGTCCCATCTTTCTTGTTCCTAACCCACCTACCTCTAAAAGACAACAAATCGAATTCCAATTGACAGATATTTTCTAGACTCCTCTCCCTTATCTTATAAAAAATTTCAGAACAATCTTTCCAATTTGAGCACAATCAGTATGGAATTGTAATTGACATAGAATAATTTGGCAAACTAGCAAGAGAGCTTTTAATAAGGATCAACCTCTCACCTGTTGATAGCATAAGGGCTGTCCAAGATTCCAATTTATTGGAAACCCTAACCACTACTAACTCCCACACCACTTTTGACTTAAAGTTTAAAACCTAAGGGGAGTAAGATAGGATGATGGGAAGAAACCAATTTTACACCCTAACACAGCTGCCAAACTTATAAGATCCTTCACTTCTCATGCCCAATAAATGTCATTTTTAGCCAAGTTCATCTTTAGCCCCAACACTGCCTCAAAACACCTCAGGATGCATCAAAAGAAGCCCAATTGAACAATTGAAGTATCACATAGAATACTCATGACATCCATAAATTGGAGATTAGATATGCTCAGATTCCCATTTCCCATTTTAAAACCTGCAAGGAAGCCATTTTGAGCCCTTAGAATCATGCAGCTCACAGCTTCCATTGCCATGATAAACAAAAAAGATGATAAGAGGCCCCCCTGTCTGAGGCCTCTAGAGTTTCTGAAATAACCATCCAAGCTACCATCAACCAACACTGACAAATGAACTGTTCCACTACAAACCTTTGCATTCTCTATTTCACCCCCAAAACCCATTCTACCTAACATATACTACAGAAAATTCCAATTAACATGATCGTAATCCTCCTCTGGATCTAACTTGCAAAGCATACCTTCACAATCTTCTTGAAATCATGCGTTTACACTTTTATTTACGATCAAGACACCATCTAGGATTTTTTTCCTGTCACAATACCCCCTATGACTGAGACATAAAACTGAGTAACCTACATCCCTAAATGCTAGTTCAAAAAAAAAAGTGGCTTTCCGTGTTCACAAGGTGAACTTGCATCCCCGCATCAAATGGCAAAAACTGAGTAACTTGCATACTGCCTAAAGAAGCATTATCACAGATATAAAAAGGTGAACTATCAAAGATGTTCCATCCCTCTACATAGTTAGGGCAATGTGACCCAGTCTCACCTAAAATCAGTTTTCCCATTTTTCGATTACTTCAAAATGGGTAGGATATGTTAGATTATCACCACTGCACTATCCATACCGGTAGCATGTAGTCTACTAAATCTGCCAGGTCATTGAATCTACTTTATTTTCACAAGAATAAGATTTTTTTGGCCAGTAGTCTAACTGTATGTAGCTGACCATCAGCTCACATTAATTGGACTAGTTGATAGCCTGAGTTTGGAAGTCCTAGAATTGCATTGGACCATTCTAAGTTCATATAGATAAGAATCCATTTATTAATATTTCAGCACATCAAAATTTGATTCAATTCAAGAGTCATAATGATACAACCAATTGAACCATCTTCAAAAACATCATAGACCATAAGTTTAAGAAGTTGTGCACTGCATTAATTTCTTTAGTGAAGTTCAATAGCTATGTGACAATACACGGTTCACGGTCAATTCCCACAAATCTTAGATCCCTTGCACATGAAATACATGCTTGTTTTGTTAGTTCAGTAACTGCATCTTACTATCCTAAATTTGAGAGTTCACTACCATCAAATTAGTTTCTTTCCCGGGAAGAGATTAGACCGTTTCAATTCATATTGGATACATGCAAACATTCTGACTTAGACAAATACCATTAGACCAAACCATTGATAGATAACTAGCACTTGATTCAGTTTGAGGACCCTGTGTAACAATGGACATAGAGCATCAATGATCCCAGAGGGAGGGACGACAGTGAACCACATGGAGGAAAGGATAAATGTGTGAACCAGTATCTGTAAATCATTTCTCATCCAATCTAATTCTTTATCGAAATTTGGAGAAGCACCCTGGAGATCATTCACCTTGTTATCATAGCAATAAGTCAAAATTTCGCAAAGATAAATAAAATTCATTTGCTTGAGCCCTCCAGCATTTACCAAAAAGGAGAGAAAAGAACAATCAGTAAAGATTCCTATTCAGTTCAGGCCTAATTATACCTATATAGAAATTCCCAGCCTTTATTTGTTTTTATCAATCAGTTAATTGAAACAGACCACACTATGAGTCATACAAACTACCACAAATTAGGAAGCAGAATGAATAAAAAAAAATACATGACCGGTGGGAGGTCGAGCCAATCTGGAAAAATTGAATGCCAAAGCTAAAAGTACATTTTCTATTTTTTCTTATAAGTAAATAGACAGTATGTTTCCAGCCAACATTCAATGTCAACTATATAATGAATCTAGAGTAACATTGTCGCTTCATAATTTAGTTCCCATTTCGAACATACGAAACAGCGAAGTAACTAGTTTACCAGAATGTGCTAACTTGATCTCTTCTATTTATTAAGCCCTTTACATCTCTCATAGAGTCATAGATCATATGGAGAGTATTAGCCAAGAAGTGATCATATTTGAGTGTATTAGCCAAGAAATTCTATTAATATTTACAAAAGAAACACTAGATATTCCTTTTATATTCTGTATGCTTTGGGGTTTCTCACCCCTTCTCTTTTTTAACAAAGTTTTTTCTGTACTTAAATAAGAATAATCCTTAAGTGGAAAGCAAAAGAAATAACAGAAGAACAAACATGGCATATTACTTAGCAACCAATTAGTGCTGAAAGAAGAAAACACAATAAAGAACCCTACCATAGTTCTCTTATATTCCAATTTATAATATATGAACAGAACCACATGCAGCACATATAGTTATGTTAAAGAATAGAAACAACCGAAGGAATGTCAATTGTGATATCACAGAAGAATAGATAATAAAGAAAACTAAAGAGAACCGAATGCAGTCACTCACGTTAGCAATGGAACCATTCCCACTTGAAGTGACTGTGCTCTGAGTATTATCCACCTGTTCATACAAAGCCTGTTTCTTCTTAGATTTTCCAACTGAAACCGGTTGCATGTCCTCCTCCAAACCTGTCATATCCTCTCCCTTTGATCGATCCTCAAATTTCCGTTTCTCTCTCCTCGCTTCCCTACTACTTCCAGTCAGATCTTTCTTCTCTTCTTCCTTAGTTTCTCCCTCAAATTTCCTACCTTCTCCGCTATCATCTCTACTAAATCCATTCAGATCCTTAGAATCGTCGACAACCTTATCTTCAAACCGCCGTCTCTCTCTCCTCTCTTCCTTCACTCCATCCGAAACCCTAGACCGTTTCTCGCTCTTATCCAGCCGGTCCTCACTTTCTCCGCGTTCTTTTCTCTTGTTCGAAGCAGAGGATCTTCTCTCCACCGATTCCTCTCGGGAAACCCTATCCCTGCTGCCCTCTCTACAGTCCCTCGGCTCGTGAGATCGCTCGCGCTTCGACTCGTAATCCTGCAAGTAGTCTCTTGATCGATGCCGATCACCATCTCGATGCCTGTCATCCTTGGAGTGGCGAGAAATCGAAACCCTATCCTTGAGACCCTCGTTGTCCTTCGACGAATGCTTATCCTCTCGGTATTTATCACTGTGGTGCCGTTCTTCGGATTCCCTCGATCGAACGTCTCTGGTTCGATGCTTGTGGTCTCTGTCCCGATCACCATCTCGGTGGCGATCAAAATCTCTGTAATGATCTTTGCTGGAATCTCTATCCCTCGCCTCTCTAATTTTCCTGCTCGATTTCTCTTCTCTATCCATTACCCTCTAGGGTTTCACTGTTCCTCACGATCCCTCGCTCTAGACGAGGCAGCGAGGGAGAAGCAGCGAGGGAGAAGATAAATTGCTCGTTTGTGCGTCTAAGAACAAGAGAGTCACACCCCACCCCCCCTCTCTTCTCCCAAAATGAGAGAGAGAGAGAGAGGGACAAGAGCGGGTCGGTCCAATTAGGCTCGACCGTTACATCTGCCCGGATTAACTGGATGGCCAAACATCATTTGTACTGTCTTTGGAAAAATAGTGGGTGTACCTGTAGCACGTTTTGGAGCACAATGGTGTCGAAGAGCAACAGCAGAGCTTTGGCCAGCCCAATTCAGGCCCTTCACTCAAAGATCAGGTTCAGGCTTAGGCTCGTAACTAGCTGAAGTAGAGGTCATGTCTGGCTGGCTCATTAAGATTAAGGTGAGTTCGTCTAATGCTCGGTTGGGCTGATTATTAGGGGTGAGCACGGGCTCGTGCCAGTCCGGCCTGGCTTGACAGTTGGCTTGGAAAAGTCTGGCTCAAGCTAGGTCCGATAAGGCCAAGCCAGACCCGAGACCCAAACTTGTCTACATATAATATATACTTGCATTATATGCAACTTATTAAGAACCTGTTTGGCAACCACCTATAATGTAATCATTTCATTTCATTTCAAATTTGTAAGGTCTTTGTAGCCGTAAAGTAATGGTTCAAAATGAACTCATTCATATTTATATTTCTTTTTATGAATTCATTCAGAGATTTATATGTGATAACATATATCATTTCATTTTATTAAAAAAAAAAAAAAACTAAGATGACTTCATTTCTAATTTAAGTTAGCAAATTACTAAAAATCTGAATGAATTCATTTTGAACCATTATTTTATGACTACAAGTACCTTGGAAATTTGAAATGAAATGATTGCATTAACGGTGGCTACCAAATAGGTTATAAGTCTTTTCAAATTATTAATAATTAATAGCTCAATTGATAAAAAAACTTATTTGCAAAAGATCTTGTTTTCAACTCTTAGTAAGATCAATGATTTTTATAGTAAACAATTATTATAAATTAAGCATATAGTTTTCTAAGCTTTTAAAGAGGAATAAGATCTTGTAGCTTAATTGGCTAGTGCATTACTATATTATTTAGTAGGTCTCAAGTTTAAACCTCAACTCATTATTCATGTTTTGTAAAATTCATGGATTGGCCCGATGAAATCAACAGAACCAGGTTTGGGCCTAAATATTAGAAAATTTTCAAGCCTGAACCCAATACCTAATATAATGGGCCTACCATGGTCCAGTCCAAACCTTGCCCATGCCCACCCCTACTAATTATACTTAGGGGGCATCAACGAGCCGAGTTGAGTCGAGCTTTACCCAGCTCAGCTCAAGTTCATCATCTAAGGATCGGGCTTAGGCTTGTCATGAGCCTGAGGCCTAAGCTCGGCTTGTCAAGTTCAATGGGTCGATGAATGAGCCGAACAGGATGGCATCTTGAAGGGTTAAAAGAGTCAAAAAAAAAATTTTATTCAAACTAAACAAAGGATAACTTGTGTACCATTTTTTTTTTTTAAGTGTATTCATCAGTCATATCTCCTACTTCTTAGTACTACAGGTCAATCAAAGCTTTTTGTCCATACTATACGTCATCTCTTTAGCAACAAAAATTTTACATATTATTTAAAATCAAATCAATTCTTTTTTATAAAGATCAAATCAATTTTTTTAAAAAGATATCATGTAGCATACCATACTTTTTATTCTAATTTTTTTTTATACATGACTCTTAACAAGCCGAGTTTTTAGTGAGCTGAGCTCAATACAGTTCAGCTCAAGTTGAGCTCAGCTCAGGCTCGTTTAGCTCATGAGTTCAATTAAAAGCTCAAGCTCAGCTCATAATGAGCTGATCCGAGCTAGCTTGGCTCATTGATAGCCCTAATTATACTCAAGTTTTTTGCTTCAAGCCCGAATCTTAAAGCCCAATAGCTTATGAGCCAGACTTGCTATTAAAGGCTAAAGATAGTTGAAATAAGTCTAACAACCCATATTATAACCAACTATGCCTTTTGAGGTCGTATTTATTACTTAATTGAATTTGGATATCTATAGATATTTAAAAATAAGATCAATATTCATATTTGTTTACTTAAACGAAAATTGGATATGAATCCAGATATAATTGTAGGAAAAAATAAGGTTTTGATTGGCAAGACATATATTTTGGACTGAAATCATGGGGAAAGGGAGAAAAGTGGAGAAGGATGGGACTGTTTATAACAGCAATAAGAACATAGACTAAAACACCCTTATTTACCCACAAAAAAAAGAGACTAGAACACCCTTGAGAATAAGACGTTGGAGATTTTTGTGTTGCTAATTCCAATAATGGAGGTGAATATGAGGATGATTATAATAAAGATTATGAAGATAATAAAGACCAAATAACTATAAATATGGAAGAGTGAAGATGATAAATGGAGTTCAACCAGAAAAGAGGAGCTAGCTACTGGGTTTGGTACTAATATATAAATATATTATTCTATATTTTTATGGATCCAATTTTATTCCTTTAATGTGTATAATCTTATCTATAACATTAATTTAGAAAATAATGTATGTGTGTGTGTGTGTTTGTATGCGAAGTTGGTTCATTTATAAATGAATATTTGTTAAACGAAGCATATATAGATGCATTTGTATTTGCCTTAAGTGGATCAAATACAAACCAGATTCCGATCTTTAGGCAGATAGTTGACATCCCTAATGTCTATATTTGATATGTGTAAACATATTTAATGTATAAATAAATACTATTATAGGCTACATCCTTAAGACAACCAATAACATCATATTAATTAGGGGGGGGGGGGGAGGGAAACATGGTTCATGAGGAGCTGTAACTAATCTCTTTGTAATTTTTTTCCTTGAAAAATCAAAATGACCAAAAATTAGAACATTTCCTTGAAGAGGGGAGAAAAAATACGTAAGATTTTTATTTGTGCCATTTTAGTGACAAGGGATATTCAATAACTCAAAGGGTTGACTTTGTCGAGACAATCAACCTTATTCAAGACCCTCTAGATTGAACACGTGTAATTCCCCTATCCACATAAGGCTAATGGTGTACTGCTTCTTTATGATTAATGCCTCTTATTTCTATAAGCAAAGTTATTAAAAAATGAGTTGTTTGTCATGTAATAATAGGTTGGGAGGGCAGAGGACTATCCTTAAGTCAAACAATATCGTCATAATAATGAGGGGAAAAAAACATGATTCATGAAGAATTGTATCTAATATCTCTATAACTTTTTCCTTGAAAAATCAAAATGATCAAAAAGAAAGCATTTCCTTGAAGAGGAGAGAAAAAAGACCTGTAATTTTTATTTGTGCCTTTGTAGTGACAAGGGGTTTCTATAACTCAAAGGGACTATTTTTTTTGAGACAATCAACCTTATGTAGGAGGATCCTTTGGATTGAACACACGTGTAATTCCTTTATCCACATAAGGCCAGTGGTGTACTATATATTGTGTTTTTTCTTTATGATAAATATCCCTTAGTTCTATAGACAACGCCTTTAAAAATGAGTTGTTTGCCATGTGACAACAGGCAAATGGTTTAAAACTTGCCACATGGAAATGGAACAACATGTTGAACACATGAAATCCTTTTGGGCTTCCAACTCAGCTGTCACGTGTCAAACATTGCTCATTGTATTTCGTCACTTAAGGAGAAAAAAATTATAACTACTGAAAATAACCTCTATACTAAGTTTTTGGTGTGCCCCATGTAATTGGCAATGAACAACTAGTTTAAAGAGAAGTTCAATGTTGTTTTGTTGGATGGTTTTCTCATCATTTTGATAAAATAACTTTCCACAACTTGCTTTTATAAGAAAAGGCCTGCTACATTCATTGAAAAAGTCTAGTAGGTGCCCGATTTTGAAACTTTCCCCTGTTATTCAAAATTAATTTCAGTCAACAAATATCTAGACTTGAGAAATAAAATTTATATTACCTATAAAAAATTATTAACACCATTATTAGGTGTGCCAATGAGCCGAGCCTAGCAACTCAGGCTTGTCACATAAGGACCAAGCTCACACTCTTCACGAGCCTGGATGTTGAACTCGACACAGGCTCAGCTAGCTCACTAGCCCATGAGCCTAACATGCTCCTATAGGTTAAAGATATATCTTACTGAAATTGGCCAAACAACAATGTTATGACAATCTATATTTATATAAATTATATATACATATTAATATGTAAGTTATATCTATATGCATTACATATATAACAAGTTGGAACTTTTAGTGGGCTGAGCCTAATCCAGTTTAACTCAAACTCAAATAGCTAATCGAACTCAATTGAAGGCTCAGGCTCAACTCATAACCGTTGCAACATGCAATTGCATTAGTTTGTCCAAATTGGCCATTGTAACACCAAATTTCGAGTCGTATTTAGGTGAAATTTGTTAAACAAATTACCCAGCCGTTTAAGGGCTAGTTTATTATTTTGAATATGTGGGAATTAATACTCCAAATCTAAAAGACTTGTTATTTGTTGTTGTTTATCCCAACAAACTTCTTATTAACCTAAAGTTACTCAACTTGTAAATATAAGAAAATTGCATAAAATAAAAAGAAGAAAATTGAGAAGATGATCTATTTTATTAATATAAATATGAGTACAAGTTTTGCTGCTCAAATTTACTTTACCATGGCCATCTTTGACATCAAGCTTCCTATAATATCGTCTTTGAAGGAGTGCATAGGTATAATGAACTTGTTTTCCTTCTTTTAGAAGAGGGAATAACTTGCTAAACTTTGGAGGAGGTGGTAGAAGTAAACCTCACCTAAATTTAGAGAGCAATGCTTGCTTGAAAGCCTGAGCATGTAAAAGATTCAAAGAGATGTATTTTTATGTTCAATACATGTATTTATAGATACAAAAAACGAGTTGGAAAAGAGTCCTTGTTGAGAAAGAATTTTATCTTGTTCATGACTTCTATGTTGAAGTGGGAGTCTTTCATCCTTATCGTGGACATGTTGGTGCCTCTTCTATACGAGAATGCACCTCTTTTAGTCCCCTGAGTAGTTAAGGAACCCATAAGAGTTGTGGCTGTGCAAAACAACCGTCATCGAAAGAGTTTGAGTCAAGTTTGAGTTTCTGGTTTTGCAGTGCGCGAATAGGAAACTTTGTACTCGCGATATTTTAGTGTGTGAATTAACATATTGGAGCGTATTCGCCAATGCCAACTTCAGTGAGGGAATTGAACTTTAGAGGATCCATTCGCACACATTCATAGGTGGCAAATTTAATGAAATGTGCTACTCACGCATTTTAGGTTTCAACAACCACAAGATAGAAGAATAAGGAGAAGGTTGAATATTGAGTTGCTTTTTGCTAGAAGAAAAGAATTCGTATTCATGTGACAATTGTTAACACCTAATAAGGTGAAGGAAAAATAGAGTAATCGAGTAGCTTGACCTAAAAAACTAAATTATTAAGTCAACACGTGAGTTAAGGTGAGTCATGGTTTACTAATTAAATATAGTCAGTCATGGTTTCCCAATTAACTATACTAATACTAGCCTATATCTTACATAGCGGTAGGTGAATGTGATGGTTTGACAAGTATGTTATGCTCAACTATAAAAAATACGGAAACAATTTTCTAGAATATTTTAGGGTTGGTTGAGTTGCCACACTATTAATTAGGGCTGTCAACTATCCGCTGAAGCATTTGTATCCGGATCGTATTTGATCCACTTAAGGTGAATATGGATGCATTTATATTTGATTCGTTTAACAAATATTCGTTTACGATCAAACTAAATGCAAATATATATACATCCGCTTTGGCTAAATATTCGTAGTCGTTTATGTATAAACACACATACATTAAAATTCTAAATTAATGTTATAGATAATATGATACACATTAAACCTTGGTGTGCCCCCCTAAAATGCCCATAATGTGCCCCTGCATGTAGGTAGGCACATCACATCAAGAAGTGATTTACACCCCAAAAAAAGTGTAAATCACTTTTCAATGTGATGTGTCCCCCCTGCATGCAGCGGGCACATTAGGGGCACTTTGGGGGTCGCACCAAATCCTAGCCGCACATTAAAAGAATACAACTAGATACACAAAATAATACATGTAACCCTTAGTTGAAATCTCCCTAGTAGCCAACTCTCCTTCTCTTGTTGAAATCCACAAATCATTTTTCATCTTTGTAGTTATTAGGTCCTCACAATCTTTGTAATCTTTATTATAATTGTTTACATCCAAAAAGTACATCACATGATAGGTGGGAGCCATAAAGCAATATTGGGAACTTTGGATTCTTTAGAGGGCTTCCACATGGCCCAAAAAGAGAGAGAGGTTAAAGAAAAATAGAGATAAGCATATGGTGACATGTGGCGGAAGGAGGTCTCTATGATAAGATATTTTCAGAACGTGGACACATGGCATAAAATGAAGGAAAACCTAAAGCAAAACCTGCATGTTGTTATCTAAGTACCCATTTTCAAATTTAAAAATGTGGGAATAGAACATGGTACAAGTGGCAAGACACCTATAAAGGAGGTTTTAAGAATTGAATGAAGATAGCTAGGAGCATGGGACAAGTGGCAATAGACCATGAAGCCCGAATCTTAGAAGATAACTAGAGAAAATCTATCTTCTTTGTCTATAAACACAACAAAAACATAAGAGAGGATCCCCTCCTACACATCAAACAACAACAATGTATCCAATGACCAAAGTCGTCATCATATAAGTTTATTTATTTTAGCACATCCAACTTTTAAGTTTGTTTCGATTTTCAGCCTACTAGTTCATCCAAATTTATCTAATAGCATATTCATTTCACTTTGGCTTTATGCTTTACACTTGGAATATTTAATTTGTTCATAAGTATTTCCTTTTAAATAGTGCATTAATTGCAAATCAACTTGTTGTTACAAAGAAAATAGTATTTACTACAATATTTTCATCACTTATCCCATTATCGGTTGTTGTTTTCGATCTGCAACATTTTTTGGTCATCGTTTCCAGGGCAAAAGAACTCATTTGGAACGACGAACCCTCTTCTAATCAAATCTCTTGAACTAACTAATTAAGTTCGGTGGCTGGATAGACAGTTGAAAAGTCTTCTTTAATGGTTCTCCAGCGGTATGCTTTAGCACCTAGGGTTGTAAGAAAGTCCGGATCTTGTGTCCACATGACACTGGTATGCCCATGCACCGATTTCCGGCCAACAATAATCATTGTTATCTTCACCTCCATTCTTGAATTAACAATACAAAAATCACCAACAACTTCTTTTCTAAGGTGTTCTAGTATCTGCTATTATTGTTGTTACTAATAGTCCCATCCCTCTCTACTTCTCTCACTTATCCCATGTTTCCAACCCCAAAATTTGTGCCACCATTCAAACCTTAATTTTTTGACAAAAAGTGTAATTGGATTTATCCAAATTTGTATCAAATATCCGTTTTAAGTAAAGAAAAACGTATACGGGTCACATTATTAAATATCCATAGATATCTGAATTTGTATATGACATTTGATTATGTAAACACATATAAATATGGATGTATCTATCTCTGCTTCAAATTCACTCCATTTACAACCCTATTATTGATCTAGTTTGGCTAAAACAAATGAGTTGACTTGATGACTCGGCCAGGTCTAACCTAAGTTTTCTAGTTATTTTCCAAACAAACCACATATTGTGCTTTACAATTTTACTAGAAGTGACAATTAGACTATATTCTAAAGTTACATCATTTCGCCTTTCAATACAAATGACCCAAATCTTAATCTTCAAACATTGTTTTAAAATCTAAAAGCTTATCCCAACTTTGTAGTTAGTCGGATTAAGCTCATTCCGTGGCTTGCAAGTCATTAGTCCTACGTTTGCTTATTGCTAAGAATGAAACATTTCATTTTGGTTTGCCAATTGTTGTAGTACTTTCGAGCCCCAACGAAAATGGATTGATTTCCATCCATCACCAATAAATACATGTATAACATAAATCCGTATAACATAAATCATTTCATAACATAAAAATTCTAAGATGGCTTAATTTCTAAATTTATTTTATAAATAAATATGAACTTAAATTGATTCATTTTGAACAATCGGCTTCAAATGACATGGGAATTTAAAATGAAATGATTTCATTACAAGAGGCAACCAAATATGGTCCAAAGTAATTGATTCATGGGTTTCCAAGTTTTCTTGAGTAACTTCTTGTTACAAAACTGTTAAAAGTAGTCAACACCGACTCTCTAGAAATCTCTAGAGAGCCGGTTATGCTAACAGACATCAAATATACCAGAGTTCTCT
>JAOXJP010000003.1:1039520-1055059 GCA_025762735.1 Platanus orientalis
ATATATATCATCTTAAAATCTCTCCCCCACTCTCTCTCTCTCTCTCTCATCCAAAACGTTCTCATTCTCTCTCATCCAACTTGAATTAATTCAAGTATTCCCATTCCTTTTTTTAATTGTTTAAAAAATTCTTCAATAAAATTTTTCTTTTTGAAATTATTACCACGTGTACACCCTAGCTGAATTTTCTATCATTAAAAATTAAAATATTTAAATTATATATTTAATTAAAAACTTTTTTTGGTAACATTTATAATTACTAGCTTCATCACCACTCTCTCACCTCTCCTAAAATTTCCTTCTCACTCACATTTCCTAAAATTCCTCACCCTAAAAATCTCTTCTCCCAAATTATCTCTGAAGTCTCTCTTCAAAACATTTCATCCCTCTTAATATTTCTTCCCTTATTTTTATGTTTATTTTTAATACCAAATATTTAAAAGTTTCTCCTGTCCTCTTAATATCTTCTTTCTTATTTTCCGTGTTTACTTTAATACCAAATATTTGATGCCATTAAAATTTCTCTCCAAATTTTTTTCAAAAAACTTAATTGTTCTCTCCCTCTTCCCAAACGTCTCCTAACCATATGCTTTCTTAAATGCTCCCTCTTGTTCACTGGTTCATGTAAAAACTACAAACAATATTTTTTCTCTACACATTTTATCTTGCTTTTTTTCTTTGTGATTGCAAGTTTGCCAATGAACTCTTTACAAGTACGATGCTTCTTCCATCAATTAGAAAAATGCCAAATCCATATACTATATACAACATGCCCTCACTGAGATTCATATGTTTTCAGTCACTATCAGTGATTTGATTAATCTCTTCATAGTTCCTTTTACTTTTTCATAATTTGAGGTTTTTATATTTTTGTTCAACCATGGACATCTAGTGGAGGCTGAAGGAGCTGGTGAAAAGTATTTCCCATAGATCTGGAATAAGATCCAGCTGATTTGAAGGAGTGACACGTTCTTGAACTTCAAAATTTTGATTTTTATTCTAAATGAGTTGAAAAACATTATTTGATAAGAAGAGTTTCTAGTATATGTTGGGCATACTGAATCATTGTCAATATTCATAAGTCTTTTTCTTACGACCAAAAGGATGAGGTACGTCAAGGAATTATTCCATTCCTTTTTCCTACCTTATGTAAGTTGATTTGAATTCTTTTATTTTTTATTTTGACTAGTTTTATGATGATGTTGAATCCCTCTCCTCTAGGCGCATGTATCTACTGATTTTGACATTCAAAGTAGAATTGGTAGAAGATACTTCAATTAATCAATTTTGTGTTTGTTTCGATTGTATTTTTTTTTTTTTCTAGAATTTGTTATTTTCACCTTGATGTATATTACCTATCCCAACATGGGAAATTGGTTTGCTTTGTTTATGGCACTTGGTTTCGTTTATGCTTCTTTCAGAGTTTTTGATAGTTTATTATATGAAATTTTAGTTATAAAGTTTGATTTGTTTTTCCAACTTCAATACATTTTTTCACAATTGAGCTATTTTTTGTTTTTAAAATGTTTCTTTTCTTTGGAGTTTAAATTGGTGATTTGGGCTCTTTATTTTAAGTAGAAAAGAAAGGTTTTATAGAAAATTTTATTAAAATACAATAGCATGTATATAATAGAACTAGGAGTTGTTTTGATTAATAAAAAATTTTGTTTTTATGGCAATAAAATGCTCTTAGCAATCAATATATGTACAGGTGTAGATTAGCTAGGTTGGGTGGGCCCATCATTGGTTATGACATGTTTAGCCTTGTAAAATCCCGGAAATTAATGCTCAAGCACAACCCAGCCTAATTACGGGCCTTAAGATGGACCTTGGTCCATATTTACATAGAACATATTTTTGTACATTAATTTTCCTAATAACTTGATGAGTTCAAGATTTGGTTAGTGAAGGTTGCTCCACCCTGGGGCTAGATGATTTGAATTGTGTACTCTAATCAACGGTTGATGACATTAACTCCATCTATCGAGGAACAATTACAAATAAATAAATAAATAAAGATTTTGAAAGTTCCCTGGACATGTATTCTAATGTTAAATGTATCTTATTTATCATCTTTATTTTTTAATTAATCTTATTATTTTTCTATTTAATAAAAATTCTTAACTTATATATATTAAAAAATTACATCCTAAACCACATTACCCGCACGGGTTCACTACTAGTGTATACAAACAAACAGAAAACTCCAACCCAAATTTGGGTGGGAGTTTTAAATTTTTATATACATGTCACACTGTTAAACACTTGTTGGATGTTAATACAGTTTAACTTACTGCAAAGGATCCTACCAATGAGCCAGGCATGCTCAAAAAGCTTATTGTCGTCCAGAAAGAATGATGGCCTTGGGTTGGCATCACAATCCATAGTTCAGGACTGAGCTCGACTTTTCTAGTCCTTCCATTAACCAAGATGGACTTTAGACCTGACTTTGTAAGCGTTTCATCCATTTTCTTAGTAAAGATTATTAGTTATAAGTAACTGGTAGTGAGAAATGGATAGCTTTAACTTCTTTTTTTCTTCTCCTTGTAGAAGTCTAAAAATGACTCCACATATAGAACTCAAGAGAGGATTCCCTCTCTTCGACCATTAAATACAGCATAGATATGACGGTCCCTTAATTATGGGGTGTTGAGAGGGTGGATTGGAAATAGGCCTAACCTTTGGCTTTTTGCACAAAATGGCTGCTTGCTAGACTCAAACCGATGTTTCCATGCTGGACAGCCCAAGCTGTTACCATTGTACCAAAGTAACGACCCTACAGTATAGATTGGGTATAAATGGAAAACCAAAACAAACAAAAAAAACAAAAAGTGAGAAAATCCTCTACACCGGGAGCAGGGTGCACACTCTCAAAGGAGATGGGGACCCCATGCATTTATTTGCGGCCCACACCCCCTGTGAAAGGGCACACGCTACACCCATTGTAGAAGATCAAGCCCCAAACAAAAAACAAAACAAATAGAATCTCTTTTGGACATTTACAAGAAGAGGGTAAGAATGAAAAATTGAAGAAATGGAACTAAAATTGACACCAAGCAAATCAAAGATTTGTAATGTCGTTTCAATTTTTGTAGACCCCATTGGAGGCACAGATTCAAGGTGGGTCAAGCCAGACCACAAGCAAGCAGGATAGAAAATCACAAAAGACATCAACCAAAATTATCATAATAAACTTTTTTTCCATCCTAATGAATATAGTAAAGATACATGGTTGCAATCTATAGTCATGCTGATTTTTTAACTAAGGCAACCTCTGAGGGGGGGACCTATTCAATTGATCCTTGACATATATACATTAAGAAATTAGATGGGATAAGCTAATTTTTCCCGTACATACTAATTCTTGTTTAAGACTTTGATTTAGTTGTTAATTTGCCTACAAAGATTATATATGCAATAATCAAACCATGCTTAATTGAATCAATAGATAATTGGCACAAACCACTTATGTGTTTACTCAACTCAACTCAACAAACCTTATCCCAACTACTTGGGGTCCTCTACATGAATCATGTTTGATCTCACTATATCTAGGGTTATATTAGTCATTACAACACAAGAAATCATGTCCATCACCACTTTATCAAAAATACATTAAAAGCCTTTTCTAATAAATTAAGCTAGTTATCCATTTCAACTGCTTAGTTTGCACTTATTAACAAAAAAAATATAGATGGAAGTTTAATGGTTTTTCCAATTTTAGTATTGGTGGAATACCACTATAGTATCTCTCAAGTACTCTATACTCGCTTTATAGCAGTCTAGTATTTTTCATTGGGATTTGAGGTGTATCTACTTAATCTTCCTATTGTATACGTTATGTTTGATCTAATGCTATTAGTTAAGTAGGTTAGACACCCAATTATTTGGGCATTCCTTCTGTGCAAACGGTTTCCCTTAATTTTTCTTTTGATGAACAAAACTATCATAAGGTGTTCGCACAAGCTTCTCATCAAAATGGTCAAATCCTTTTAACATGTTTTCTATGTAATGTGATTGATTCCACATCAACCCTTCACGTGTTTTGCAAATCTTAATTCTTAGAATTACATCTGTCTCTCTTAGGTCTTTCATATAAAACTTAGACCTTAGGAACTTCTTTGTTTTTTTAACCACTTCTAAGCCAGTGCCCAAAATCAACATGTCGTCGATATACAAATATATTATTATGCCAATTTTCCAAGAAAACTTTTTACAAGTGTTTTACCAAAATTTTCATGTCCTTGCTTTAGCGCTTGTTTTAATTCATAGATTGATTTAACAAATTTACACACTTTATGTTCTTTCCCTTAGACCACAAGTTTTCACACTATTGCTATCAATGTTTTTATGGTTGTTATCCTAGTAACAGATGCATAGATATCAAAATGGTGTATGTCATTCTTCTGCCTATTACCTAAAGCCACTAATCTTACCTTAAACTTATCTACACTTCCATCATATTTCAACTTCTTCTTGAAAACCCACTTACTTCTTATAGCCTTGGTGACAAAAGGTAAGTCCAGTAGCTCCCAAATATGATTTGCTAATATCGACTCCAATTCACTATTTATAGCTTCTCTCCAGATAGCATTTGGTGAGGTTATAGCTTGTTTATAAGTTATTAAGTCTCCATTAACTAGATGAGAGATAAACTCATACGGTATCACTCTATGTTCCAACAAATAAGTGATGACTTAAATTTATGGCCTTTCTCATTTTTTTACTTTTATGTTCTATGCCACCTTCATCTTCTATTGTTCTATTAGTTTCTTTATTTCCTTTAATTTAAGTCTTTGTAGCTTTATATTCATTGGAATTATATTTTCATAGAATTATGCATCCTTTGATTCTATTGTTGTATTTGGTTCTAAAATATTATTTTCAGTTTGAAGTAACTAAAACCTATAGGTTGCACTAATATGTGCATAACCTATAAACACATAATCATTGGTTTTTTATCTCAGTTTTATTTTTTTAGGATTTGCTAAATTACTTTGGCTAGACACCCCTACACTTTAAAGTATTTAAGGTTAGGATGATAACATTTTCATAATTCGTAACATGCATGTCATGCCAATCTTCTTATAGGGTATCCTATTTTGAATGTGACAGGTAGAGATACTTGCTTCCCCCCACATGTTTAGTGGTAATCTTGAACTAACCAACATGGCATTTATCATTTCTTTAAATGTTTAGTTCTTACGTTATGAAACCCCATTTGATTATGGTGTATAGGGTACAATCGTTTCATGGATAATGTCATCTGATTCACAATAACCTTTGAACAGGCTAGAGTCATATTATTCACCTCTATCAATTCTAAGCCTTTTAATTAATTCTTTTTCTTAATTAATTTTCTACTTTTGTCTTATACTTTACGAATATTTATTCTGCTACATCTTTATTTCTCAACAAATAAAGAGTTGTGAAGTGTGAGTAGACGTCTATAAAGATTATGTAAAACCTTTTCCATCCTCTAATTTCATAATTTTTTAAATCTCTTAAGTCACAATGTATTAATTCTAGTAATTTTCTTGCCATGTCTACTAATTTAGGTTTCTATTTAATGCATTTTGATTCTACAAAAATTCTACACTTATATGTTTCATTAACAATAAGATTTGAAATTAAACCTAATTGTTCCATCTTTTTCACTTAGGACATTCCTACCACTACAACAAAAATCGCCTTTGTTAGCATTTAAAAAACATTGCCTATAACTAAAGGGTGTAGGAATGTCCAAAGTATAGCCAGCATTTTCCTGATAGTATAGCCAGCATTCAAAATGCTATCTAAAGCATGTCTAAATAAAAAGGGAGGGGGAAAAAAAACTAAACTATAGGCAGCGTTTTAAAAAGGCTGTCTAAAGTATGTTTAAATTGAAGAAGAAAAAAAAGTCAATGTGGTGAATGAATCTAAGGTGTATGTCAAGGTTTAGTAATCTCTAAGACTCATGTTTACCCATTTCCCCGAAAGTTTTTATCCTCTTCACCTCCATGTTTACCCATGGAAACAGTTCCATTTCACTCTCATAAATCCTATCTAAGTTTGCCACTAGTCCCTAAACACCATTTCAAGCAACCACCAAACACGTTTTCTAGGCTCCTCAATCAGCACCTATTTAGGTAATGGTTTTTCCTACCTTAAGCTTCTTGAATTCAGCCCAAAATCCAATGCAAACACTAGCTTTAAACCTATATCATTCTTATTCTCAAACCCTCACAATAATCATTATGAGAGGAGTTGGGAGGAAAAGAAGAAAAGAAAAGTCCTGCTGACCAACATCACCTCTATAGCTATCATTCCCTCAGGAATCACTAATCCCAGGGTGAGCATATAGAGGCCCCTCAAAGGTAATTAATCATATGTGATAGACCCTTGTGACATGACTCACAAACAAGTGTACATAAATCCATTGCTAAGCACACCAAATCTGTAATTTTCTAGTAAAAACAAGTGCAATTTTAGACTAATATAATTAGCTACATTTGCTAAAAGCTACAGAAGACAGAAAATGAAGAGAAACAAACCTGATGAAAGCCTTCATATTGTTGTAAATAGATCTGTCTTTCCCAACCACAGCAACTATTGTATTGAAATTATCATCTGCTAACACCATGTCAAAGGCTTCCTTTGCAACCTGGAAAGGAGAAGATGCATTATAAAAATGTTTAAAGTAATAACCAGAAGAGCACTATAACAAATTCTAAATCGTGTATGTTGGATAGCAGGTTGTGCTGTGGTTAAATAGAAACAAGATTGCTAATACACCCGTCATTGCAACCACCTCCCCATCTTCTTTGAGCAACCTCACTATCTCTTGCTTATGCCTTGGTTCAGCCCGAGAGAAGACACCTATTTCCCAACAAATTGCTTCTGTCGTATTCTTGTTATTTCCTGTAATGACCATAACACGGATGCCAGCTGCTCTGCAGTCCTCAATTGCTTTGTGAACCTCTTCTCAAGGAGGATCCTATGATGATTATAAGATTTAAAAAAAAAAAAGTTAGATCATCATAATTTTTCGATCAATCAGTAGAGAAGACATAACAGAGCAAAGGCATAAAAAAATGCACAATTGAACAATGATGAGTATGAAAAAGAGCATTTTCTAACCCCATGACGAGTATGATCTATCTTTTCTTTTTTTTCAATCTCATAATCATCATAGGATCCTCCTCGAGAAGAGGTTCACAAAGCAATTGAGGACTGCAGAGCAGCTGGCATCCGTGTTATGGTCATTACAGGAGATAACAAGAATACGGCTGAAGCAATTTGTCGGGAAATAGGTGTCTTTGGACCTAAAGAAGACATTAGCTTGAAAAGCTTAACGGGAAAAGATTTTATGGAACTTCATGATAAGAAAAAACATTTGAGGCAAAGTGGTGGGCTTCTCATCTCTAGGGCTGAACCAAGGCATAAACAAGAGATAGTGAGGTTGCTCAAAGAAGATGGGGAGGTGGTTGCAATGACGGGTGATGGGGTGAATGATGCTCCTGCTTTGAAGTTGGCAGATATTGGAATTGCAATGGGCATTGCTGGAACTGAGGTATGGTCTTTGTCGTTTGTTATTATTGTCCGGTGGAATATACTTGCAGATACAGATTTTTCTTATTCAGTAGAATGATGTTATAGAGCCCCTCATGTTGGGAAGAAAATGTTTATATTTGACATGGATTCATAAGAATTTTTCTTTCTAGATAGAGTTTTGAAACTTATGACCTTTTCAGACTTGGAGTCATAAAATCAAGAATGTTTTCCATAATCCATATGGTATGGAGTACTAAGAGATTTATAATCCTGGTCTTTCTGAGATCAGATTCCTATTTTGTTGTCTGAGAAGTGAGAACTGATAATTAGAATATCTGCCAGAAAGTTTTCTTAGTTAACCTGCATTTTAGTGTGAGGTTTATAGAGGAATCACCCAATTTTTTGTGTGTGGATATAGTTTGACTACTGGTGCTTGAATGTCATATGCCCATGCAAGCTGCCTGGGCATGTGAACAGATGAGCACTTGCATAGGCATCCTGTATTGCCTTTTGCTGGTGTAATTAATCCTGACATATATATGCACATCTTGGCATATTGGGATCTTCCCAGTTTAACGGAAAGGATGTTCTGTCCAGGATTTGGTGTCTAGGACATCGTATGGAATTAAATGCATATTCCATATTCAAAAAATGCATCATCCACCCATTTTATTCCATATGACGTCCCCTGGTGTCCTGGACAGAACATCCTTTCCCTATTTGTATTAGTAATCTTGTTCGTATTTAACCACAACACAAGCTGCTATCCAACATACACTATTTAGAATTTGTTATAGTGCTCTTTTGGTCTAATGTTTATAGAGTTGTTTGATCTACAAAATACATTATGCACATTCTTAAACCATTATATATATATCCCATCATTTTATAGCCTTTCTCTTAGTTATTTCTTTAAACATTTTTATAATACATCTTCTCCTTTCCAGGTGGCAAAGGAAGCCTCTGACATGGTGTTAGCAGATGATAATTTCAATACAATAGTTGCTGCAGTTGGTGAAGGCAGATCTATTTATAACAATATGAAGGCTTTCATCAGGTTTGTTTCTCTTCATTTTCTGTCCTCTATAGCTTTTAGGAAACGTAGCCAATTATTGGTCTAAAATTGCACTTGTTTTTACTAGAAATTACAGATTTGGTGTGCTTAGCAACGGATTTATGTACACTTGTTTGTGAGTCATGTCATAAGGGTCTATCACATATGATTAAATACCTTTGGGGGGCCTCTAGATGCTCACCCTGGGACTTGTTAGAATTGATGAAATAGCTGTCCTGTACTCTCGTTTGAAGGGAGTACTTTATATCAGTTTAAGTATTTCTTGATATGTGTTTTTTAGTTTGTTATAGTCTTGAGGATTGTATGTGGAGTGTCTGGTGAGTGGTGTCTAGGTTGCTGTGTCATTCCTTACTACAAGAGGGTTCAGGTGGACAGACTTCCTTTGTTCGTTTACATGGAGTACCTGCCAGAGTTAAAGAGGGTTGTGTTGCAGCCTTAAAGAGGCACAAAGCTCTCCAGGCTCATGCCTCAAAGTTTAATGTGCCATGTCACACTTTCAGGCTCACCTTACGATCATAGGTAGGAGTGGCAATTCGTGTCATGCTCCGAATCCAACCCAGGTCAGACCTAGCTTTCTGATCTTGAATCGAATCTGGACCATGGCACAAACACATGTCCATTTCACTTTATTTCATTTCATTCTTACTTTTGCTTATGCACTTTGGTCTTTTTTTCTTCTTTCCTTTTTCATTTCAGTATCACACTATTCTTTTGCTTTTTCATATTCTTAACACATTCATTGGAGCGGAAGGCACTATACATTTGATCACATATGTATTACTAACATAGCGGAATTACTAACTAATCATTCACATGTTTAAAACACTACACGGCGAAATTTCTATACAATCATTCACATATCTTTCTCACTAATGCAGCGGAAACAAAATTATTCTAATATTGCACCACATTTTAATGAAGGGTACTAAGTTAATCCACAATAAGTCCATATATGTGTTCACATGAGGGGTGCCATTCACCTGGATTACATCGATGGAATCAAACTAATAAAGTGGTCCATACAAAACTATATCAAAATAGTTTCAAGGAGCCTCTAAAGTAAACTCAATAAGTCTCTATCATTCAAAATCTGCATAATTCCTTGGCTATGCTTTCAATTCCTTCGGAACATATTCACTTCACTCAAATCTGAAAAATGTTATGGAAATGTGAGTCCATGGCTCGCAAACAATTGTACAAAATATACAAAACAATGCGAAGGGTCAAGCATGGGCATAGGCACAAATGTTTATAAAGTGTGCAAGTCAAAACGATATAACACTTGTGCATAAATCCTTTGAAACATCCATTTTCTAAACATTGTCATTCTTAAACATAATTCGGAAGTCAATAAAACATTCCACTATGATCACTTTTGAAAAACTTTTATTCGGAACACATGCAGAGGTTCTTATGCTTTTCCAAATACTCTTTCAAAACACATAAAGAAATTCTTATGCTTTTCAAGACACTCTTTCAAAACACATTTGCATATTGCCCTTTGATGGGCTCCATCATATATGCCCTAATGGAGGGGACTCTATTCAAAATATGTCTTATGGGAGGCTCCATCATACATGCGATAATGGAGGGGCCCACTAGTCTCACAATATATCCTGTTAGGGGCTCCATCATACATTCCCTAATGGAGGGGCCCACTATTCTCGTAATATGCCCTGTGAATGGTCTATTGTTCTCACAATATACCATGTGATCCACTATTTTCACAATCTATCTTGTGAGGGGGTTCATTGTTCTCACAATATAACCTGTGAGGGGGTTCATTGTTCACTGTTTCATATATAGAACTAGTTCAGATTTTCAAATAGATGGTATTCGAAAAATCACTTCATATGCTTTTCCCAAAACTGAACACTCTTTGGTAAAGAAGCCATTTTGGAAGACTCAAAACATATGCAATTCGATGTATTTTCAAAACTAATCACTTTTCGGTATGAAAACCGATTTGGAACACTAAAACATTCTTTCGATGCTTTTCAAAACAAAATCGATCTTAGAGACATAAAACATGTCATGTAGAGATGCATTCAAAGATTTCAAATTAGAACGAAGTCAAATGATTTAGAATTCACTGATTTGCTTCACCCATCTAAGGTATACATTAAGAATAAATCACTTTCCAAAATTAAACATATAATTTAAAGATTCATAACATTCAAAGATGTTTCGGGGGCCAAATCTAATAATTGGGAACACTTAGAATGCGAAAGGAACTATCAATGTTCACAATATAATATCAATAAGAGGATTAGAAGTCTATAACAATGAGATATATCTAGAAACAACAATGAATAGATCAATTCTATCAATTCCATATCAGAGTTTTTAAAGGATGGGTAGAATTCATGGTTAAATCAATTAGATCTTTTACTTTCAATCAAATTACAATAGATTTCACATGGTGCTCAACAATTTTTAGATCTTAACATAGAATAAGAGTTGATTCAATGATTATATTAAAAGAATTTGATGTAAATTATGACAATGAGATGTAGTTCCTGGTTTGTTTGTTTTGTGGTGGGTGGTGCTAGTTTTTCTCGGCTATTTGCTGGGGGTTGCCTTTGTGTAGTCTTTATTGTATTTTATTTTCCCTATTTTTTAATAAAATCATTAATTATCCAAAAAAGAATCTACTTGGATTTGATTGGATCTAAACATTCGAAGAGATTAGAAGTAAATCACATGGAATCACTTGATGTCATTGAAGAATCAATGTAGAAAAGCATAGATCATAATAATCAATGAGGGGAAATATGAATAAATTATATAGATTTGAATTAAATCAAAGTAGATCTAATAATAAAAAAGAAACAGTTATATCCAATGTACAAAACTGAGATTCAATGATCTAAGATTTTAGGAATGGGACAATGTTGCAAACAAAGCATAATCACTCTCTAATGGATTAAATTCATACAAATTTACTTGAAATTCTTGAAGGAAACTTATGGAAATATGTGGATCTAAGATCATTCAAATTCACTTGAAATCCTTGCAAAGAATTCAATGGAAACACATGGATCTATGATCCTAAGAATGAAAACTGATGCATATTAAGCATAATTACTTACGTAGATGCAAAACATGTAAATTCACTTAGAATTCTTGAAGAAACACTTTGAAATCACATGAATTTAAGATTCTATGAAGGAAAACAAATATATATATAATATATAATTACTTACACACTTGAGTTCTTTCTTCTTTCTATCTTTATGCAACACTTCTCTAAGGATTCTCTCCTTCACTTCTTTTCTCTAAAATTCAAACATGAATTCACATTCAAAAACCATAGGTCTAAATGAATTTCTATTTCTAATCTTTGAAATCTCCCTAAATATGTCTAGATCTATGGTTTTAAGGTTTACCTTTCTCTCTAGAGAGTTTTCTCCTCCTCTCATCTGGCTTCTTTCTTCCGGGGATGGGTGGGGAAATCGATGGCAATTGAATTGCAATCTTTGCAGATCCTTCGGAATATATTCAATGGTTTTCTCATATTTGAATTGAATGACTCTACGAGGATGTTCTCTGTCAAGTTTTATGTTCTTTTCAAATATAAATACAAATATTTTTTTGTTTAATATAAATCTATTCAAATAATTCCTAGTATCTGGTCCCTTGAACTTTCATGAATTGTCACTTCCATACTACTGCATTCCTACCTCTGCAGCTTTTGCCCCCATGTTGTGCCAAGGGACAATGTAGACACAAACACCCCATTTATTATTAACCCTTGACAGACTAGCTACATAATGTAATTCTTTACACTTGATTGCTTTTGGTCCACTTTTTTTTACTTAAATGTGTTACTTGTTAGTTTTAGCATAGGATTGCTATCTTAAGTTTGTAAGTTTGATTTCTTGTGTTAGTGCCCTCAATTAGTACTTGCCATATGTCTTATGTTTTGTGTTTCTTTTACATTATTGCAGGTACATGATCTCCTCTAATATCGGTGAGGTTGCCTCTATATTTCTAACAGCAGCTTTAGGTATTCCAGAAGGCCTAATTCCTGTCCAGCTTTTGTGGGTCAATCTTGTTACCGATGGCCCCCCTGCAACAGCCTTGGGATTCAATCCACCAGACATGGATATAATGAAGAAACCCCCTAGAAGAAGTGATGACTCATTGATCAGTGCTTGGATTTTATTCCGCTACCTGGTATTCTTGACTATTTTATTTCTCCCAGCCAAAACAGATTTAGATAATTCCTGAACTGTTATATTTTCTGAGAATATTCACCCTGGAATTTACAGTTTGTATGATTATTGATGAACTGTTGCAGGTCATTGGTCTCTACGTTGGGTTAGCAACTGTGGGTGTCTTCATCATATGGTATACACATGGCTCCTTTTTGGGCATTGATCTGAGCGAGGATGGTCATACCCTTGTCACTTATTCCCAGCTCTCCAACTGGGGCCAGTGCCATTCCTGGGAAGGATTCACAGTTAAACCCTTCATGGCTGGATCTCAGGAGTTCTCCTTTGATTCGGACCCCTGTGCCTATTTCCAGACTGGCAAGGTGAAAGCCATGACCCTCTCCCTCTCTGTCTTGGTCGCCATCGAGATGTTCAACTCTCTCAATGCCTTGTCTGAGGATGGGAGCCTCTTAACTATGCCCCCCTGGGTCAATCCATGGCTCCTTCTGGCCATGTCCGTCTCCTTCGGCCTGCACTTTTTGATCCTTTATGTGCCATTCCTTGCACAAGTTTTTGGAATTGTGCCTCTCAGCTTGAATGAATGGCTGTTAGTGGTGGCTGTTGCATTCCCGGTGATCCTGATTGACGAGATTCTCAAATTTGTAGGGAGGTTTACAAGTGGATTCCACACATCTGGTACAAGGAAATCATCAAAGTCCAAGGCAGAGTGAGAGGTGAAGAAAGGATTAGTTGGGGATAGCATCCGCTGATGCTCCCGCTCCCTACACCAGGTGCATTTCCAATTTACTTCTACATCTTGGTCCCACTCAACTCTCATTTTTTTCTATAATGAGAGCTGGTTTGGACCTTGAAGAACTAGATATATTGCAACGATGGATATGGGACTCGTAAGTGTAGAATTTGAAGCTACCCAAACTCACATCTATCGCCTTTTTTCATTTTTTTCCCCCTTTCTTTTCTAATTATTTTTAGAACTCATATTTCATTTAGAAGGTGCAAAATGGAAGGACGTATTACAATTTTCCTCTATTGACTGATGAGATCTTTCAATGTCGAATTGTACCAGGTTTTGATGAGGTCGTTTGCATGCTTACTATGAATGCAAACAAAATGCAAATTTGAGGGACTCTAAATTCAGAAGAAAATTATAATACTTGCTTACAACAACAAAAAAGAAGTTAATATGGGGATTATTTCCTTCTATGCTATTTAACCCCCCCTCCCTGCTCTTTTCTAAATATACTTTCTTCTCCTATGAAGTCTTTAAAGGTAATTTTGGTGGTACCATGTTTCGGGGATTCATCCAAAGGGACCTTAATATTGGGGAGATAATGAGACACGGGAATTTGCTTTAAGAATTCCAGTAAATTTATAGGAATATTCGAAAAAACAAAGAATCTGTGAAAATTAAGTAAATGAAAATAAAGAAGATTATTAGACTTGGGATTAAAAAAAAAATTATAAATGTACAAGAGAGGAACGGAAAAACTATCGTAGCTGTTGATATTATAGTCTCATATATATATATATATATACAAAAACGTGATTAACCAAAACTACAGCTTGTGTATCATGTTTATTTACCTGAATATCATGTATTGTAACAACACGACCCCCGTGGCAACGTTCTTGTCCTGTTTTGGGTTGACCCCGTGGTATCTCCCGCCCCGGTATTGCTCCTTGGACTAATCATTTGGTCTTTACTAAAAATGTGTCGTTGCCTTTAGAGGTATGAGCCTACAAATAAAGTCAGCATCCTTCCTCTTGTTAGGTGATGTGGGATCACAACAATACTTTTGTCGGCCCCAGATTCTCGGATGCTCATCGGGTTTTGATTTTCCTTTATTTTACTCATAACATACAGGTAAACAAGGGAAGGAATCCACCTAAAATTTATGACAAATTTCGTAACATAACAACTATAAAGTGGATCCAAGGAGATTATAAGTAACTCATTTAATAAACCTATGGATACTGATGGACAACAGAAAGTAATCACTACCAATGTCATCCATATTTCTAATTACAACTGTTCACTCGATAACGTACATCTATCTATTCATTATATCCATAAAAATAAATAAGTAATTAAATATTTTTAATGGAATGTTAACTGGTCCAAAACAATAAATCTAAACTATAAAAACTCTTACAATATAAAAATAAAAAACTCATGAAGGTCCAATACAGAGCCGCCGTTTATTGTCTTACTCTCCAACTCTCTCTATAAAAGAATTCGTAAACAAAACAAGCCCACAACTTGACCGTTGTCTCCTAAAGTATTCTGAAACTCTACTTTTCTTGTCATAACCAATATTTTTTGTGAAATGGGAAAATATTTGGATGAATTTCACAAGCTGAATAAGAAAAATTGAATTTTCACAATTAGATTAGAAAGGAGAAATAACCTAATAATATCAATCAGCTATCATCATAATGATTTATATCACACCTAACAACATTATGTCAAACTATATAGATTAGCAATTTGTAGGGATCATCAATAAGAAATATCAAATAACATTGTTGAATCATATGCATCTCAATACAATGCATATGAACCAAACTTGGCATCCAAGGTACAATATAGAGGAAAATTGATATATTTCACATATAATATTGGCAACAATATTGCTATGTATCTCTAGCACAATCTATAGTCTAGACTCTATAATATAGCCTAATATCTAATAATAGCACATACCATCGGTGGAGTTAAATACAGAGAAGTAATCTTAGATCCTGTTGAGCAA